>OY728133.1:1282266502-1282454279 GCA_963277665.1 Viscum album
GTTATATTATTATAATTATTTAAATAAATTTATTATAATTTTATCATTATTTAAATAAATTTATTATAATTTTGTAATTATTTAAATATAAATATATAATTAAATATAATTATATTAATACTTATTTAAAAAATAATAACTATTTATTTCTAATAATTATAAATATATCAAATATACATTTATAGATATGTTTATTTATAAATATTTATTTTAAAATATATTTATAACATTATTAATCTATATATAATCTTAAATACATGCATTTTAAAAATGAGTGAAATTGAATAATTCAAAATGAGTACACTTCAAAAATATTGAAAAATGGATAGGTTTTATTAATTAAATGTAAGTTATTAAAAAAATATGGATATATATTGAAGTGGATAAATACATATTGAAAATTCTAAAAGATAGATAATAAATAAACATAAATTAATAATAGAAAATGATTAAATTCAAAAATAAAATAAAAAATAAAACACATTGAAAATTAATACCTTAACTACAGTATTAAAAATAATAATATAAAATTGAAAAAATAAAAAACATAATATATTTTAAATGTATCATGTTATAATGAAATTATAAAATATACTAAAATTTGAAAAAATTACCTAAACATTAGTTGTATGTGTTTGTATATATTGTGTAAATATATTTGTGTGTACATTTGTTTATAAAAATGCATTAACATAAATTAATATATATGTGTGTGTGTGCGTGTACATGAAATAAATGCAACATAGGATGTTTGATATAAGTTAAATTGAAAAATCATACAATATTAAAAATGAATAAGGCATTGATATGATTTTTAACTAAAATTTTATATATATTATAATAATTCATTTTATATATCTATATTTAATATATAATATTTAAATATATCTATATTTAAGGCATTGAAATGAAACATTTTTTTAGTTAAATATTTATAATATATATATGTATATTTAATTTATTCATTTTTATCAATAAATATTTAACTAAAAAAATGTTTCATTTTTTTCCTAATTTAGTCATTTTATTTTTATTTTTTAATTTTTCATTTTTTATGGACCTTTATCAGTGATAAAAATGAGCTAATAAAGGGAACCTTTTATCATTGCTAAAAAAACTTTCTGATAAAGGTTTCCTTTATCAGCACTAAAATAAAGGGCTAATAAAGTTTACATTTTACCAGCTCTAAAAAAAGCACTGATAAAGTGTGCCCTTTATCAACGCTTTTTAGCACTGATAAAAATGAACTTTAGCAGTGAATTTTTCTAGCACTGATAAAATCTAACTTCATTATAAGTGTGTTTTGTAGTAGTGTCTTGAGGTCCTTAAGTATAAAAACAAACCCCAAATTTAGTATAAATTTCCTAGGGCACTAGCTCGCCTATGAAAACCAATCCATTGTAACATACATAAAAATGTTCAAGGTATATACTTAGGATTCCTGTAATATAAATAAAATTTGGTGAGAAAGAGTGAGAAATATGATCATCACACAAATAACCATTAAAAAAACCAATAAACATCATCACACCTCTAATAACCTTGCATGAAAAATCTCATTTTGACATCCATGTATAATAATCAATAATAAATTTCCCCTATGGGGTCATAACCCACAACAAACATCACATAAACAAAGGGTCTCAACAATAAGGGTAATCACAATATTTAAACCAATTTTTAACAAGTGTTATTAAGGCCTTTGAAAATACACTTGGAAATACAATTAATTTACATAATCTGAAATTAAACCATTTTAACCTTCTATGAAATAATAAATTAAAATCCCCACTTGAAATATCCCATTCTCTTTTTGAATCAATTTAAAACACCACAAGTCAAAAAAGTATTAATGTAATTGAATTTGGGACAACACCTACCTTTTTAGATTAACCAATCATTTTTAGACATAACACATGGTATTTTAAAATCAATTGGTAAAAAATACCCTTTATAAACATTAAATACCTTTGAAAGACCTACTTAAACATTTCAACAAACATTTGACATGAAAACACTCGATAAAAATTGTTAAAACCATTTTAAAAATATTTAAAACCCCACTTAATTAATATATATAAGCATATTGTGGAAATAAAATCCATTTAAAACATCCGAGCATTTCATAGCAGGTAATATTAAGGAAAAAAAATAAAAACACCTCCCACTTTCAAGAATAAATATATCATAGTGCATTGCCCTCATTGATGGACACAAAATCGAGCAATAAGACACTCTCCAAAACCCTTAAAAATCAAAGACTCCATGATTATAACTTAACCAAAGCCCAAATTTGAGTCCCATAGATATTAGGTTCCAAGGAAGAAACATAATTCAATAGGGAAGGATAATAGTTTAAGAGATGAGGAAGAATGAGTGGAAACACCATTATAAAACCATATAAAACTCAAAGAGGAGGAATTTTTTTTGAAGAAAGGAAATGGAGTAGCTCCCCACACACCCAAAAGGTCAGTTGAATGATATGAGAGGAATATGGATGATTAGAACTTAAAAACTATATATGTTTTTTTTGAAATTTCATGTTTTTATGAAATTGAATAGTTTTAATGGTTAAATTTCACTGTTTTTATAAACCATGCGCCAAACTGAACCTTTCACTGGACAATCATTGGGAACTAACATGGGTTGGTGTCATAGTTTCTAAACCATGTGACAACTGTGAAAGGCTGCTCTATTGAAACTACAAATCCTATTTTACAATTGTCACATGGTTTCTACTAACTGTTCACAAGATGTTCTCCTATACCCTTACATGTCAAAGTAATAAAATAAGTTCTAATATATTTCAATTGGTTTGGAGTGAAAACATTTCTACACATGTAAGAATAAAATGAACTAATTTTTTCATAAGGGTAACCAAACTGCTTCCCCAGAACCATGAATAGAGGAAAAATTTCCCGATTTTAAGCTTTCAATATGACACTTCTCAAAAATATATGTTTCTAAAATATATGATATGATAGTATAAAATAATTACAACAATGACATGTGGGTGTGTAATTATTCAGGGTTTTTGAACACTTCCATTGTGTTTTCTTGAGGGATCTTAAGGTCTGGAGTTGTGGTTTCCTGGGATGATTCTCCTTTAAAAATTTCTAGGTTTATTTTTCACAGTCCCTTGATTGACTGTAACACCCAGTGGTTTTATGAGATATATTCTTTTTTTAATTTCAATGAAATCTTCTGTTTCACGCTACACAAAGATTATCTTACATTATACACAACAATATACCTGGCTTATGTTACACGCAAGAGCGACCTTTCTCGATAGCTTGCGAGGTACGCAATACCGAGTTTAACTAAACAATGATATATTATAATATTATTATGAACTAGCCATTATGAATAGTATTAACCACATTTTTAATTTTATAACATTATAATTCATCTTACCCATTTTCAAAAACATGGTATGAGAACAAAACTAATTTTTTGTATAAAGGAAGTATTTTAAAAAAAATGCAGTTTTGCTACCTTTTGATAGCAAGCCCATTTTAAATATAATTTTAACAAGTTTATAAGTTCAATTTGACAGAATAAACTAATTATTTTGAATCAAGATATCAAAATTTACTTTGGATAAATTTTTCATATTTTTATGATTACTTTCATATTTTGATGATAGTAAAAATATGTTAAACTTTACTTAAAAGAAACTTCTTTCATTGAGATAATTTATATGGTTAAATTGTAAAATTTTATGGTTTTAAAGTATAAATAGAATATATTTATACTGTTTAATATAATTTATGTCATTATCATTAATTTCACATTGAATTCCAAGGTAAAAACATTTCAATCTTTTGCAATGTTTTAAATAAAAACCCATTTTTTTCGACAACGTGATTAATTTTAAATTAATTACTTAATATTATGTGTTTTGAATTTGGAAAAATGAATTCCATATTTGGAATCAGTAGGTCCAAATTATGTTAATATGCTACTTTTATTTTTAGCCATTATGAATAGTAACTACTGTAAATTTTATTTACCATAGTTAAAATAATTACAACAATGACATGTGGGTGTGTAATTATTCAGGGTTTTTGAACACTTCCATTGTGTTTTCTTGAGGGATCTTAAGGTCTGGAGTTGTGGTTTCCTGGGATGATTCTCCTTTAAAAATTTCTAGGTTTATTTTTCACAGTCCCTTGATTGGCTGTAACACCCAGTGGTTTTATGAGATATATTCTTTTTTTAATTTCAATGAAATCTTCTGTTGCACGCTACACAAAGATTAGCTTACAGTATACACAACAATATACTTGGCTTATGTTACACGCAAGAGCGACCTTTCTCGATAGCTTGCGAGGTACGCAATACCGAGTTTAACTAAACAATGATATATTATAATATTATTATGAACTAGCCATTATGAATAGTATTAACCACATTTTTAATTTTATAACATTATAATTCATCTTACCCATTTTCAAAAACATGGTATGAGAACAAAACTAATTTTTTGTATAAAGGAAGTATTTTAATAAAAATGCAGTTTTGCTACCTTTTGATAGCACGCCCATTTTAAATATAATTTTAACAAGTTTATAAGTTCAATTTGACAAAATAAACTAATTATTTTGAATCAAGATATCAAAATTTACTTTGGATAAATTTTTCATATTTTTATGATTAATTTCATATTTTGATGATAGTAAAAATATGTTAAACTTTACTTAAAAGAAACTTCTTTCATCGAGATAATTTATATGGTTAAATTATAAAATTTTATGGTTTTAAAGTATAAATAGAATATATTTATACTGTTTAATATAATTTATGTCATTATCATTAATTTCACATTGAATTCCAAGGTAAAAACATTTCAATCTTTTGCAATGTTTTTAATAAAAACCCATTTTTTTCGACAACGTGATTAATTTTAAATTAATTACTTAATATTATGTGTTTTGAATTTGGAAAAATTAATTCCATATTTGGAATCAGTAGGTCCAAATTATGTTAATATGCTACTTTTATTTTTAGCCATTATGAATAGTAACTACTGTAAATTTTATTTACCATAGTTAAAGGTAAATCGGGTAATTAGGGGTAAAAATAATATTATAAAATTACCCTAAAACTTGTCATAATTTAATTTGATGATTATATTCTGTCCTAAAATATAATTTGGTTGAAACATTATCTATTGGAACCCACTTGGATGAGATTAATACCTTTAATTTATTTTATTTAAAGGAAAGTGAAATATGTCTCACTCAAACTTTAATAATTAATTTTTTTTTAATATAAGGTAAAATGTAATATAAATTCTATTATAAATACTCATTTTAAAGATAAAATATTTTTATTTATTATGGTAATTTATTTGTAATTTTTAAAAAATATATAATTACCTTAATAGCTTATACATTAATGATGCAGAAATTATTTATTTAGTGAAAAATCAATTATATAGTTTTATTAAAATAATAATACCCATAAAAGACCCAAAAACTTGATATTAATTTATTTTTCGAGTATATATATAACATAAGAATCCAAGTGTCGACTTGTGGACCATTTTGAGCCTTATAAAACAAATTATTACATTTATATTATTTTATTTTAAATGATGTCAAAGTTATCACCTTCATAATTTAATAAACATAACATTTTAAAAGTTGGGTGTCTTATATGATTTATTCTACTAAAAGTATTATTATAAAATATGTTAGATTTATCTTCATCATAGTATTTTATTTTTAATTTTTATGCAACAAATATGTATATTAAATAATTATTCAAAAATGTTGTTGTAATTATTTTATTAAGAGAAATATAAAATAAATGGTATTTAAAATATTAAAATAAATATTATATGATCTAATAAATGTGCTACAAGAATTTTATTGATTCATATGACATGTTAGGAATCTATTAAATATTTTGGTTTGAATCTATCATCTTTTTAGATTTTATTTAAATTCCAATAAATGAATATTGTCAAAATTGAAACTATTGATATTTTATAAAAATAACATATTATTAAATTGTTTAAAAATCACAAAAATATTTAAAAATTAAAAATTGAAATTTATATGGTCTAAAATGTCATAACATATATAATTATGGAAAATTCACAACACATAAGTAAGTATTTATAACGATTTAAAATTTTGAATATTATTACCACAAATACAATTAAATAGATTAAATAAGGATAAATCAAAATGATAATGTTTAAAATAAAATCAAAACATGTCTAAATTTGATTTTTATGGTATTACAACCCTATATTATATCATATTCTAATTTGAGTAACTTTTTAAGTTTTTAATTAGGGTTTGAGTTTATTATAAATTAATATTTTGGTGGTTTTCAAAAGTGCCCCTATACTCTCCTATAAAAGGAAACCTCCTCCCTCTTCTCTTCAGTCCATATTGTGTTCTAAAACTCGTCCAAACCATGTCAATTTATCTTATCCACTTACCTAGAAACATACTATAGGTCTTTGTATTCATCAAAGACCAACTTTAGTGTCCTAAGAGGAGGTTTAGAAGAGGCACGTTGAAGAAGAGGTAATATCCTTTACCAATTATTTCAAACTTTTTCCTTTTTCTAATTCCTCTCTATGATTTGTTTAATTATTAAGTAATAACTCCATTATTAATTTCATACTGATATGTTATTATAAATATGAAACTACCATATTCCATCTTTTATCCATCCTCTGAAAAATAAAATCACGACGCGTGCGTACATACAACTTACCATCTCCATGCCGTGGTGTAATATGTTTTTCATCACCAACATACTAGGATGTGTATAATGATGGAAGAAATAACTATATCTGATTATTATAAAATTATACTGATTCTAAAATATCATACACCATATACTTCAATATAATTCCATAATCATGGGAATGATATTGTCGCTTGTGCGTACGTATGGTCTATTATCTCCATGATGTGATGTGATTCGTTTTACATGATATTCATTGAATAATGATTATATAAATGAATTTAATGAATTAATATGATATATATTATTCTAATACAATTATGTAAATGATATAACTTTAACCTGAAAAGAGGAATAATAATTTATTTGACAAAACATGCATAATAACATAAAGTAGTTAACACCCAAATAATGAGTAACAATGAAATGTTACTAATAAACCGATAAGAATATGACCATATATGATATAATAAAAATAAATATGATTTTGTAATAAGTCAATTACATTATTTAAATCATTATACAGGAGGTTCAGATACGCACAAAGCAATCTGACCTAAGGTAAGGGATAATTATTCCAATCTCGTTCTTATCTGAGATTATTTATTCGTAAGTATTTACTGGGGTTATATTTATCATCCATGTCCATGTTTTATAAAACAATGTTTTCATAAAGTTTTTACTATTCTTCATTTTTTTTAAAGTCACGTTTACCTCTTTTTGACTTTTACTATGTGGTATGGAAGTAATCTTTCTTTTTTTTACCATATGAGGAACTTTTTGACTTTTCCGACAAAAGTACGGGGAGAATGTTTTTTAACTTATATGGTGTGAATGGATTTTTATGATTTCATAACACGGTATTTAAATAAATATTCCTCTATAATATTTCCTGATTATTTTTAACAATATTCTTTTCTTTTAAAATTGCACTTCATTTTGAGAAAAGAAAATGATTTGAAAGAAGAAAGGATATTTTCCTCAAGAATTAATTTCAAGTGTTTTATCAAAACTATTTTCCATCTATGATAACATTCTTAAATATGGTTATGTTTCAAGTATAATGTCTCTATTTTTTACATGGTTTTATTTTTTTTATTATGAAATTATATCCATGGTTTTATATGGATTATGTTATGATGGGATGATGTTTATGAAACCCATTTTATTTATTGGGTTATGATGAATGATTTATGTTTATTTTGTGGCACACGAAAGAATGATTTAATTATGATATGGGTGGGAACTATATATCCCTATAATTCATTGGGAAATAATTTATATCTCTTGAGATAGACATGGTTGGAATGAAAAGTAAATCCGGTTCAGTAATATAGGTCTGGAACGACAAGTAAACCCAGTTCAGTAATGGAATTTTTCCACTATGATGGTCTTGGTAGCAATGCCTTGGATACTATGGAAATAATATCACGTGGTTAATGATTTTCAACAATTACATGTTTTATCCCCATGCTATTTTATCATGATTAATGTTTATTTATGATCTATGCCTTACATACTGCCAAGATTTATTTCACGACTCAAGATTTTGATGTTTAAACTTTATGTTCATGTTTTTATGTTCAAATGTGTATGGTTTATTTTATTTTTTCTATGATTACCCTTACTGAGAATTTTAGCTCACCCTTTATATGTTTTCTTTTCCAAAATATTTAAATAAGGGTTTTTGGTAAGAAAAAAAGGGGAAAATCATTATGGGAGATGTTGAAGATCATTCACCTTGATTAGAAGATTATGTTCTGAGTTTCCAAATACACTAAACCTATATGGTATTTGTGAATTTTTTTTGTTATGTATTAAGTATTCCGTAAAAGTAATGTAATGTCCATGTACATAAATATTTTATCTGTTATAGTTGGTTTCAGAGAAAAGGTTTAGTTAACCTTTGGAAACTAGGATGCGAAAACATTAGTGAGATCCCTAGAGATATATCTAAGGTATGTCTAGGGATGTCTGTAAGGTTAAGTATAAAGTATTTGTTACAATCCAAGAATTATGACTTATGAATCTTCTGGTGTGGTACATGGATTCCTGGTTATGGTTTTCCTTGGATGGGCATAATATTCAATTTATTTAAAAAGTTGGATTTATATTTATAGAAAAGGCTAAGGGTTTATATTTGATACCCATGGGATGAATGAAAAAATACCAATAACAAGCTTTGGGTAAGTAAATCTCATGATACCTATTCTATACCTATTTTCATTATTACCATTCCTTCATTCTAGTTATACAAGTTGCTTATGGTTTTGGAATTTTCAACATAGGCCGAAGTAGGTATGGTCAGGTCAGATGTCCTTATGGAACCTAAGCCCGACTTAGTTAAGTATTTATTTTTATGGAGTTTTTACTTTTCTATATAGAAATTTTTTTTATTTTATACGCATGAAATAGATTATGCTTTAGACACCATTGGAGGTGGCCTACGGAGTATATCTCATGACCTGTTTCGGTATCCATTTCACTAGGGTACTCAAATAGATCTATTTTTAAAAGATCATGATCCTTGGTTATGGATTGTGTTGTCATGATTTTACACATGAGTTAGGAGCACAAGAATGATCTTGTTCTTAGGATGCTTGAGGATATCACCCACAAGAACATTTAATCTTTTCTTTTCTCATCTATTGTATTCAATCACCTTCTCTATGCATCCTACTTCATTATGTAGAATCACATGGTCAAGTATTCACTTAATTTTTTTGTTTCCTTTTCATATGTCCATTCATATATTACATTATCTTATGATACTTTGTCATTTCATTATACTTCTTCCACTATAATTTTAATTAGACTTGATATACTGTTGTGATACACTGATTTCATGAGTATAGTGTCCCCACTGTACCACCATTAGACCCTCTCTATGAGTCTGTAGCCTCTGGCATATTGGGTAGCATGCTTGAGGCCATGTGGAGACCAGTCTGACTACTAGTTTTGTGGTCATTCAGAATGGGATGTTAAAAAGTATTATCAGAGACCCTTTTTCGCCTTTGTCTTAGTATTTGGGGCTTGTAGACAAGAGACTAAGAATGTGTTGTCACATGGTAAATATCCATGACTCAGAGTGACCAATCTATGTATAGGAAAAAATACATGTAGTCAGGGCTGGTATTATTGTTCATATTGTTCATTATTACAGTTGATTTTGATTTTACCTTGATTGATTGAATTAGTTTCCTATTCATAATTATTTTTGAGTTTTATAATAAATCTCCTAGGCCCGGAATGTCAAGGAATTATCATTATATTCATCATCATAGGTACATAGGAATTCACATTCCATTCATATGTCATTCCTTGTAGATTGCATCGTTAGGCTATTTGAAATTTTTGAGGTGTCTTGTGTTCCATTTTCCTACCTTTTATATGCCTTACTAGGTTTTTTTAGTAACATACATAGATTTTACCTTCTTAGATATTTCATTTCATGCCTCTATATAATATGTTTAAGTGCTTAAATTAGCATCATTTCCTTGAGTGTTATATCATACTTCCATGTTTTTAGTGTTATGATTATCATGTTATTTGTGATTCCTTATTCCTCACCAAGTTATACAATATAAAGTTTTTATTTTTAAAATTCATAGTTATAAATTTTAGAATGTGAAAATTGTTATTGATGGTGAAAAATCACAAATCAATTATGACATGTTTGAGCCATGAACCACTGGTTTCATGTGCTGGAACATTATGGTGGAAATTAAATGAAAACCACATTCCAATTGGTAAAGTGTATGGGTGCTTTGTGAATTGTAGCAGGGTGAACCATATAATTGAACCATTATAGATTCACTTGATGTACTTAAATTATAATATATAAATGATAAATTTGTTTAATTATTCCTTATTTCTAAACCAATTGGTTAGGGTTAAATGGGAACCAATTTGTCTAATTCATGAAGTACTTGGGTGATTTATGAATTGGAATTGGTTGGACCAGATAATCGAACCATTATGGATGAAACTTATGTTAAAGGCCTTCATATAAATATTTTAGTAGTTAAATTTTGTTTTTTATTCTAGATAAATGGTTTTAGTTAGATGGGAGGAAATCAAAACTTGTAAAGTGTATGAGTGATTTATATATTGAGGGTGGTAACTAATAAAACCAAACCATCTGTTATAAGCCTCCTATATAGGAAGTACTGTAAACTAATGTTATTAGTTTCTGACTTTAATGATTTATATAACTTCATTAAGGCCTATACCTCTATTACCTAGGAATTAAGACTCATATGACTAAATTTCTTAAATGTACGACTGAACCAAGTAGGTCATTCAGGGAATGTTTCTTATTAAAGGAACCTACTAAGGGTGTTTTAAAAATATAAATGTATTAAATGTTCATATTGTTTGTAATTGAACCCAAAATGGTTTAATTAGAACCTAATAGGACACCCTTTATTTTCTTATGCCTTGGTTTTTAACCCCGTGGGGGTGTTATTATGATATGTGTTGGTCTAAATTTAAATAGCATGTGGTCGTAATTTTTTTTCAAGTAAATGAAATGTGGTAGCCTTTTTTACTAGACCTATTTAATTAAATAGATGAAATTTTAATTTTCTTGACCTGTAATTGTATGAGTCTATATAAATAAATAATTTAGGTTTAAATTCAAGGTTATAAAATTGATATCCAAATTATAATGGTATTTCAGTAAAATAAATAATGTTTTAAAAGAGAAGTTAATATAAAATTAAAGTGTGTATTATGGTGTTATTTAAATAAGTTCTAGGTTTATTAAATTCTTAAAGTTTTTCTTTTATTCTTAAAATCTATGCCTTGACTTGTTTAATGAGTTAAAATAGTTTATTTTAATGTCTTAATGGAACCTTAAGTTATGCTTTAGACTTAAACCTTATGTAATTATTATTTAAAATATTGATTTATTTTCCTAATTGTTTCCTTGAAATATAAATTTGAGAATTAATATAGGCCTCTTATTCTATAGCTTGAACAAAAAAGAATATTCTTTAATCCTGGGTAATTATCTTCTATCATGTTCCAGTTATAAGTTATATTTTTCCCACCTTGTTAAGGGGATAACCCATCATAGGTAGAACCCTCAATTTATCGGATCCATTTGAGGTTTCTTACGATCAATTTCTCTTGCATGGTACTGTTCGGGTATCATTTTTTCCATTGTAGGACCCATGGATTTCAAAAGGGACACCCTTGTCTTGATGGGTGTTCATTGGATAATTTGAGCCTTGTTATATCCGTGATCATTGTGTAATGTTTGATTTAATTGGGTCATACAAGAATATATAATAGTTATCCTCTAAGTAGGTCATGTGGACCTTACTCTCATTCCTTTTTAGTGTTATATTACTCAGAAAGTCTTAAAATTGTTTTACAGTCTTACAGGGTGATACAAATTTAGGTTAATCCTCGATGTGATCCATCATCTACTTGAATGAATTTGGAAAATAAGCCTATGGATTGTATTAGGGATGGGTTATTTGCTCATGTAAGATAGGAGATATTGCGTTATGATTGTGGGTCATCTCTGGAGTTGAGTGACTTGAGAATCTAAAAAAATCAAACTCATCTCAATGTTTGGGGTGATATTTATTTAGAGGATTATGTGTTTTAGCATTCTGATCAGTTTTTTGGATTTCATAACTAATTCCACGATGTTTAGGAATGTGACTCGGAGAATTATGACATATATGTCTAGGTGTGGATCTAATCTCATTATTGTAATTGGATAAATTCTTTCTCTTTGACTTAAGACTTGTCAAAGTGTGTTGGTCACATCTAGTAACCGTAGTAGTGGTCGATGAAGCATCTGTCATTGGATGATTTCCATTCTCAAAAAATTTTATGATCATGAAACTCCTATTGTTGGGAGTGTCACGTCAATTATGGTTAATCATGTCCTTCCATGTAAAATGAACACAACCTAGAAGGCCCATATCTAAATCATTAGTTCTATTTTGACTTCCTTTAGGACTAATAAGTCTTATATCATTTTAATTCTTGAAATCCATCATTACAGTGAATGGTTGGATGGGTATAAAACCTTCATAAACACCATTCATCTGGAAGGTACATGGATGGTAATGGTTAAGCTTGACAAGATATCCTTTGTAGAAAAGACACTGGGATCAGTGGATGATGATGCATTGGTGGATATAGCCAAGACCTTCTAAGTATGTTGACCTATAATGTTTCTACAATCCTTCCATTTTTCATTTGGTAAGGTTGGTTAGAAAACATTTTGAGCACTTTCCCCTATTTTTTGTAGAAGTGACTTAGATTATTTTTAGAGATCATTTAAATCTTATTAGTGTCCTCTTGTCTTAAAGAAGACCTTGATCTCTATCTTGGTATTGCCTATGTACATTTTGATAACATTGGTCTTATGAGAAATTGATGTTTTAAACACTTCTAGTATGGTTGAGTAGTCTCTAGAAGAGTGACCTTAGGAAGCATGAGTTTCCTTAAAAGCATCGTCAGTCCGGATTTATATCTAGGTTACCAAGTATAAATGATTTGGATGGAGTCACAAAAATCAACTAATTTTTACCTTTTTTCCTAGGAAGATTATTCTTTGGGTTCAATCAGTGTCCTATAAACATGGATGTTGTCCTTATAGTAGCATCCCACTTATAATATCAAGGGTATTTTTTCCTTGTATGAGCTCCTTGGATCCCCTATTTGACCACGAGATTACCCCTAGACTTCAGTCAGGCTTGGATGTGATGTTTGAGTCATAATGTACCAAGTGTGATGGTTTTGGTTTGCATCTAAACTTGTGTCAATGCATGAAATATTAAAGTGGGGTTTTGGCTAGAGATATCACTGGAATCCAGTTATGGGATTCAATGATTATGCTAGGAACCAGTCATTGGATACCTCCAAATAAATTCTTTGGGAATATCTTTTGAAGTATGTCGATCATCTAGGCTTATCTTTTCGATAATTGTCAGCTGATAGTGGATTGACCTCTCACCCTATGGGTTCATTATATAATTTTGGTTTATAATCGACCCATCAATTAAATTTATTCTCTTATCATGAGTTTCATTGGATGATGTTCTCCTCATTTACCTAATGCTTTTTATGGATGGTAAGTTCTTGGGGGGGATTGTAGCGTCTTGTGTTTTGGGACTTGATAAAATTACAAGGGGATTTGAATTTTTTCATTTGGTGGATGGTCCATTTTGTGAACCTATATTTGAAATAGGATTTCAAGAGTAGGAACACTTAAACAAGTTGTTTTTAGACTTGGTTAAGAATCATAGGGACACTTTGGGTTCTCTGATGAGTTTTGGGAGCATCATACCCCAGAAAGAGAATACTGAAAGGGGTAAACACTTTGTCTGAAATCATGTCACCATATATGAGTAACTATTTGAATTATACAGGTGAGAAGATGTAGTATGCATGGGATGCACACAGTTTTTCAAAACCTTGTACCCAAATCGCTTTCTTAGTGCCACTTAGTCAGTGTGTGTACACGGTTTATCACACAATTGGAACAGGATTGGGTAAACCATGTAGTACAACTGTATGGGGTAATGATTCTTAAGTAGTGGGATCCGTATGGTTGAAGCATAGTTTACCCAACCTTATGACCTATATTTAAGGGTGAATTTACTATTTTTCCCAAATGGACCAAAAAAACTAAACCCTCTACTTTCTTTATCCCTTTCTAGTGGGTATCTCTTCCTCCCTCTCACGTGAGTCTCCTTGAATTCATAACCTAATAATAGAAAGATATCATCTGTCTATTGTCATATTTTAGCATCCTCAGTCACTATTGATTCCTCTCATTAAGCTATTTGTTCTTATTTCTTTCATTCTTCATTTTTCCTTCTCTCTCTAGGCTATTTTGGACTGAAAACATTTTTTATTAGGGAACTCATCCATTTCTTCAATATCTATCTAACTGAACAAAATAAAATATTGATATTGGTTGTGCGGGTCATCCTTAATATAACTATAGTTTTCTATTATGTTTTTTCAGTTTTATAAAATGTTTTCATGTATTGCACAGTGGACTTACCCGATGTATCCTTTAAATAATAAATTAGAATTAAATAAATTTATTCTTCCTTATTATGATGACTTTTGACTCCTACATATATTTTTAGAGGTTATGACCTCAAGAAGAACTATCCTTGGGAGGGTTTTCTTAAATTTTCATGTTAAATTACTGTGTTTTCCTCTGTTAGACCCACCCCATGGATGTGCCTTTTTAAATATGTTTTTAATGGTGATGCTCGCTTGCATGAAAACCTCCCTGAGGTGGGGTTTTTATGGTTTGTATTGAATTTTGAGTGCCTAAAGTGAAAAATTATTTTCTTGAATAACAAGTCCTGTTTTCTAATAAAACCTCTAAATGAGATGTGTTGACTTCAAATTAGAAAAGTGATTTATGTGATATTATTTACATGAATTTTTTTTAATGTGTTAGACTTCTAAGATAATTATTTTGAGAGGTTATACTACTTACATATATATGTTACCTTATGAATAATAAAATAAAGTAGAAATTAGGATGGGTACTTTTAATGTTTCATTTTCCTAGGTCATGGAATTATCACCACTTGATCATTCATATTGTTTAATTAAACCAATTAAATCAATTATGAATTATGAGAGTGATCTTTGGATTTCCTTCCACAAAATGATAAGGACAAACTCATTATGCTTGTGATCAGATACACTAATTGGGTTTAGTATATACTGGGGACGATACTGCTATGTCAAGATGGGCTTGTTGTGTATTCTATATACATAATTTTGAGGGTTACCAGTTCACTAGGGATGACACCTTGGATGAAATTGTTGGAGAGATTTTTGTACCAGGCCATGAGTGTGACTTGGTACCCTTTATGAGAAAATAGGTATACACTCGTAGGTTGTTGTCTGACAGTGGGATGAGAGTGATACTTGTGAGGCCTTACAAAGATTGCATTGGAAAGACTCTGACGACAGCGAGCCTTATGATGATGTTTGGGTGATAGATGAGTTCTTTATTAAGGTTATCCTTGGACAAGAATAGAATTCCCGTCATTTAAAATTTATAGTTACATTTATAGAGAAGGTGAAGGATTTATATTTGATACCAACGAGACTCATCCACCCAGACCAATCAGATGATTGGGTTTGTTCCTTCTCGAGATACATTTTCCATACTATTTTTCATCATCACCATTACTTCATCTCAATTTTACAGGTTGAATATGGTTAAAAAATTTCCGACATAGGCTGAATCAGGTATGGTTGGGTCTGGTGTCCTTATTAAACTTGATCTAGACTTAGTTAATTATTTATTTTCATGGTTTTTTACTTCATTACATAGGCACACTGCCTATTTTATATGCACAAACCAGATTATTCTTTAGACATCATCAATGGTGGCCTACTAAGTAAATATCACACAAAGTTTGGGACACCATTGTATTGGGGCACCCGAACAGACCTCATTGGTTGCAGGATCTGGATCCTCAGTTATAGATTATGTTGTCATGGTTTTACCCTGAATTTAGGAGAACATGATTGATCTAGTGCTCAAGATGCTCAAGGAGATAAGCCATAGAGCCTTTAATTTTTTTCCTTGCTCATGTATAATATCATATCACTTATTGTATGTTTCGTTATGTATTAGTTATCATCACAAGGTTATGCGTGAACTTATATTGCATATTGCCTTTTCCCATGTTCATTCAAATATTACATGTATCGTCTATTGATTTTTCATTTCATTATACTACTTCCACTATACTTTGATTTATACTTGATATACCTATATGATACTCTTATATGAATGGTATAACCTCCCCAAAATACCACCATTATATCTTGGATTCTAGTCGAAAGCCTCTAGAATATAGGGTGACACACTTGAGGATTTGTGGGGATCAATACAACAACTGGTTTAGTGGCCAGCCAGGCTAGGAAATTAAAAGTTTTAAGTTCTCAAGAAGGTTCTCAAAATCCTGAATATTGTAGTAAATTTTCATTGGAATGGAAATGGGTATTTAGTAAGTTCATTTGGTGTTTCATATATGGGGTTTTTAGTCGGTTTCTTGAGGTTTATTTCAGATGGGATCTTTTAGATGAGGTGGTATCATGAGGTGTCAAGTATAGATGGGTTCCCTTGATCAGTTGTTTGGATCAGTATAAGGGACCCAAGAGGATTCCCTTTTGGGCATAGTGATGTTTAAGGATACCCTTTTTTTTGAAGTGATGACTAAGATTTGGTTGTGTACTATATAGGTTGGATGCGAATTATTTAAATGATCATGGACTAATGTTTAGTCGTATTGGAGGAACATCTTATAGGGTGTCCAATTTATGTAGGTCATATGACCACTGATTTTTCCTCAAGAGCCATCAAACCCAAGCGTATAAATGTAGGTTTCAATTTTTTTCTTTTATGGAGAGTTTAGTATTTTTTAACCCCTATTTTTTATTCATGAGGTATTTGTTTTTTTAGGTTGTTCATGTTAGTGTTTTTGTAGTGAGAAGATACCTTTAGGATATTATTAGACTAAGTGTTGGACCTAATATTAATTTTATGATATTTTCTTTTGGTTTGATGGTGTTAATCATATCTTGGATTCTAATGGATGATTTGGATTATTTCATCATGACCCCTAGTTATTATTATTCTATATATTGGGTTTGAAATAAAATCCATATTTTTCATGACATAGGTATGAAGAAGATTTCACATTTCTCTTGTAGAACATCAGGACATTTCAGTCATGGATGATGGGTGATGAGTTTTGGGATTTGATTGAGTCTTGGTGTCTAGAGTGGTTCCACCTTGATGGATAGTGTCTTTCAGGTCTTTGGATTTTTGGTTTCCTATTTGGTTTTTTTCTAAATCTACTATGATCTTGGTCAATTATTTTTTATATTGAGTTATTTTGGTTACCCTCATGAATCATATTGTGTATTTTCATTATTTTATTCTAAATGTTTTTTGTTTTGGAAAAAAACCCCCATATTTTAGTAAAGACCATGGAATTGATTTCCAGCCTTTATTGATTTTGGTACATCACTTACGGTTTTTATCACCTTTCCCTCTCCCTAGGATAATGGGATAGGAGCGTGATGCTACACGTTGTTTCATTTTTATTAGTAAATCTAAATAGTTTTTTCTTTTTAAATTTTAAATCCCTATTTGTGTTGTTACAATTTCCATGGGAGCCTTAATGAGTTTGTTTTCAAATTATTGGTGGTTTAGGGAAATTTTTGAAGGTAATCTATTTAGAAAGACCTAATCATGTGGTCTGTAGTTTAGAGAACACATTACATGTGATCTTCATTTTGGTCATGGATATAAATATGAGGGTTTCATAGTGTGTTTGTTTAGGGAATTCTTTTTAGAGCCACTTTGGATATGGGTTAATACATAGTTGGGAACCCTATATAGGGGAACATGGTTATGTGTTTGGCACAACCAAAGACGATCTACAAAACACAACTTAAATAAATGTGGAGTAATGATCCAGGGGTCTTGTGAGGTAAATGACTGGGTACACCATGTGAGATATACACTATTTATGAGGGGCACACACCAAGAATTTTGAGAAATACACCATGATAAGGCCAATGTAAATATCCAAGGAGGATTATTGGAGGCACTCAATGTGCGCATGAGGTACATGATGTGTACTCCCTCCATGGTGGTGTTTTTTTGTATTTTCACCGTAAAGATGGAGTCAGACTTGTGAGTGTTATATTTAGAGAATAAATCATCATATTATGAAATTGTGATGACCTCACAATGTTTAAGTGTCATTTTGAGGAATTTTTTGTTTGGAGTAGTTTTAGTACGTAGTCTTCCCATAGTGTTTTGGATCGAGAGTTATTTGGAGGGTATTATTGTAGTGTGAGACTAGGTTAGGATTTTGAGATTGTGGGTAGAATTGGAATAAGGATTACAAGGATTTTAGTTTTGTTGAATCCCATGTTTTTGGACCACATGAAATTTGAAGGTAATTGGAATTATGCCCTTTGATGGATAGTTTATTTTGTAATTCGATCTTTAGAATGAAATTATGAGAGTTGGAACACTTCAATGATTTTTTAGACTTGGTTAAAGGTTCTAGAGGTGCCTCACATGCTCTGATGAGTTTAGGTAGTGTTGGACCCCAGAAAAAAAAAATTGGAGAAGATTGAAAAGGGAACACAGTTTTTCTAAAACCATTTTACAAAATAATTAGTGACCATTCTACCTATTCAGGTGATCAAATGTGGTATGCATGGTCTACATATTTTTTTCCCAAATTATTTGTCTATACCACCCACTTAGTGACACATATGTAGTATGCATGCACTATTCATTGCATGCTTGGTGCACAATTTGTGCCCGGTTGGGGAAAATGTGTAGTAAAACCATGTGAGGTAATGGTTTCTAAGGAGTGGGATCCATTTGATTGATGTAAGGTTTGGGAAACCTTGTATCCAAACCCTGAACCCCAGTTTTAAGGATGAATTTACCATTTTTCCGAAGATGAGCGAAAAAAACTAAACCCTATAATTTCTTTCTCCATTTCCAGGGGTGTTTCCTCCTCCCTCTCTATGAGGATATTCCAATTCCTAACCTAGGAATGGATTGATATACTCCACCTATGGTCATATTTGAGCACCATCAGTCCCTATGTATTCATCTTGGTTAGTTCCTCATTCTGATTTTTTTAGTTCTTCATTTTTCATCCCTCTTGCTATGCTATTTTGGTGTTAAATCATTTTCTCTATTTTATGGGTGCTTATAAGTTTCTTTTATTTATCTCAAACCAAACCAAATAAAATATTGACATCGAGTTTTTGGGTCATCCTTGATATAATTTAGGTGGTATATAGATCTTTCTACACGTATTTTTCTTTTATAAAATTTTTTTGTTCCGCATGCCAGACTTACTGAGTGTCATTTTAAAATAATTAATTGGATTAAAATAAACTATTTAGAACTCCTTATAACACCTTTCAACCCCCAAATATATGGTCATAGGTTATGACCTCAACCTGAACTAGCCTTGGGAAGGTTTTCTTAATTGTTCATGTTAAATTAACATGTCTTCCTATGTTAGAGACTTGCCTTCGGTGTTCATTTTTTATTTCTCTATTTAATAGTGATGATCACTTTTATAAAAACCACCTTAAGACGGTTTGTATACTCTTTGTATTATATTTGGAGTGCGTAAAGAGAACTAAATTAATTTCTTAAAAAACTAGTCATCTTTTCTAATAAAACCCCTTAATGAGGTGTTTTGTATTCAAATTGGAAAATTGAAATATGTAATATTCATTGCTTGGAATCTTGGTTTAATTTATTATCCTTCTAAATAAATTATTTTGAGATGTGATGTGGATTACGTATGTATATTCCATTTGGAATTATAAAATGAAATGGAAAATGGGAATGGTCTTTGTAATGTTTTGTTGGCTTAAGTCATTCGATGCCCAATACCTGGTAATTCATATTTTTTAATTAAAATAATTAAATAACTTATGAACACTGTGTGTGATACTTGTGTTTCCTTCCACTGAATGTAATGATGGGATTATTTTTCTTGTGATCGGGTAAATTTTTTGGGTAGTGTATATTCTGGGGGCGATAGTTGTATCCTAGGACAAGCTCACTGTGATTTCTCCCTACCTCATTATGAGTGTTATCAGTTACCCAGGGGATACACCTTGGATGGGATTGTGGGGATGATGATTATACCAATCCTCAAGTGAGACTTAGTCCCCTAAATTAGATACCAATTACGCGTTTAGAGGTTATTGTCTCACACTAGTCTAGGATTGATACTTGTGAGGCCATCCATGGATCTCAATGGATAGACTCTGAAGGAATTGGGACATACGATTATCCTGGTGTGATATATGGGTTCCAGGTTAAGGTTCTCCTTGGATGGACATAAGATTCAATTTATTTAGTAATTGGAGTTATATTTATAGAAAAGGCCATGGGTATATATTTGATAACCATGGGATGAATGAAACAAGCCCAATAACATGATTGGGGTTAGTAAATATCATGATTCTTATTCTATACCGGTTTTCATTATCACCATTCCTTCATATTAGTTGTACAATTTTCCTTTGGTTCTGACATTTTAGGCATATGCCGATGTAGGTATGGTCAGTTCAGATGCCCTTATTGAACCTGAGCCCGACATAGTAAATTATTTATTTGTATGGATTTTTTTTACTTTGGTACATAAAAAGTATTCTTATTTTATATGAATGAACTAGATTATTGTTTAGAAACCATTGGTGGTGGCCTACTGAGTATATATCATGGCCTGTTTGGGCCTCCATTTCACTAGGGTACCCAAATTTACCTCCTTTGTTGCAGGATCAAGATCCTTGGTTATGGATTGTGCTATCATGCTTGTACACAAGAGTTAGGAGCACAAGAAGGATCTTGTTCTTAGGATACTTGGGGATATCACCGACAAGACCTTTTATTCATTTCTTTTATCATGTATTTTATTCAATCTTGTGCTATATGCTTCATAAATCATTATGTTGCATCACATGGTCATGTATTCACTTAAGTTTTTTGTTTCCTTTTCATATGTTCATTCAAATATTATATTATCTTTTGATACTTTGTCATTTATTTATACTTCTTACACTGTACTTTTATTTACACTTGATATTCTATTTTGATACATTGATTTCGAGAGTATAGTGTCCCCACCGTACCACCATTAGACCCTCTATATGAGTTTATAGCCACTAGCATATGAGGTAGCATGATTGAGGCTATGTGGTGACCAGTTCGACTACCAGTTTAGTGGTCATTCAGGTTGAGATTTTAAAAGGTAGTATCAGAGACCCGTTTTCGCCTTTTTCTTAGTATTTGGGGCTAGTAGACAAGAAACTAAGAATTTTTCGGCACTTGGAAAATATCCATTCCTCGAATTGATCAATCTATGTAGAAGGGAAAATCCAAGTAGTTAGGGATGTGATTATTGTTTGTATTGTTCATTATTATAATTGATTTTGATTTCACCTTGAGCGATTGAAGTATTTTTCTCTACTTACTTATTTTTGAGGTTTATAATAAATCTCCTACTCCCCGTATGTCAATGAAGTATCATTACAAGCATCATCATAGGTATATAGGAATTCACAATCCATGAATATGTCATTCCATGTAGATTGCATGATTATGCTATTTGAAATTTTTGAGGTTTCTTGTGTTCCATTTTCCTACATGTTATATGCCTTACTAGGTTTTTTAGTATCGTACTTAGCTTTTACCAACATAGATATTTCATTCCATTCCTTGATATAATATGTTTTAGTGTTTAAATTAGCATCCGTTCCTTGAGTGTTATATCATGCTTCCATGTTGTTAGTGTTATGGTTATCATGTTGTTTGTGATTCCTTGTTCCTCACCATATTAAATATTATAATGTTTTTATATTTAGAATTCATAGTTATAAATTTTAAACTGTGAAATTTTTTATTGATGGTGAAAACTCACCAATCAATTATGACATTTTTGAGCCATGAACCACTGGTTTCATGGGCCAAAACATTATGGTTGAATTTAAATCCAAACAAATTCCATTTGGTAAAGTGTATGGGTTCTTTTTGAATTGAAGCAGGGTGAACCATATAATTGAACCATTGTATATTCACTTTATGTACTTAAATTCTATTCTATAATTGATAAAGTTATTTAATTAGTCATTATTTCTAAACCAATTGGTTGTGGTTAAATTGGAACTAATTTGTCTAATTCATAAATTGAATGAGTGATTTATGAATTGGAATTGGTTGGACCATATGATCAAACCATGATGGATGAAACTTATTTATTTAATGACCTTCATATAAATATTAAAGTAGTAAAATTTTCTTTTTTATCTTAGATAAATGGTTTTAGTTAGATGGGAGGCACTCAGAACTTGTAAAGTGTATGAGTGCTTTATATATTGAGGGTGGTAACCAATAAAACCAAACCATCTGTTATGGCCCTCCTATCTAAGAAGTACTGCAAACAAATGTTGTTAAGTTCTGACTTGAATGTTTTATATAACGTTATTAAGGCTTATACCTCTATTACCTAGGAATTAAGACCTGTATGAATAAATTTCTAAAATGTACAACTGAACCAAGTAGGTCAGTCAGGGAATGTTTATTATGAAAGGAACATACTAAGGGCGTTTTAAAAATATAAATGTTTTAAATGATTAGATTGTTTTTAAATGATCCCAAAATGGCTTAATGAGACCCTAATAGGTCACCCATTATTTTTTATGCCTTAGTGCTTAACCCCATGGGGGTGTGATTATGAAATGTGTTGGGGGAATTTTAAAGTGCATGTGGCCATCTATTTGGTTTTTTAGGTGAACATAATGTGGTATCCTTTTTTACCAGACATATTTAATTAAATAGACGACCTTTTAATTTTCTTGAGATGTAATTGTATGAGTCCATATAAATAAATTATTTATGTTTAATGTTAGGGTTATAAAATTCATAACCAAATTAGAATGGGATTTCAGTAAGCCTTGACATTTTTAATGAGTTTAATTTGTTTATTTTAATGTATTAATGGAACCTTAAGCGGTGTTTTATCCTTAACCATTATGTAATAGTAGTTTAAATCATTTCTGTGTTTTCCTAATTTTTTCCTTGAAATATAAATTTGAGAATTACTGTAGGCCTCTTATTATATGGCTTGAACAAAAAATATTATTTATTAATACTCAGTAATTATCTTCCATCATGTTCCAGTTATAAGTTCGATGTTTTTGACCTTGTTAAGGGGGTAACCCATCATAGGTGGAACCCTTAGTTTCTGGGATCCCTTTCTAGTTACTTACAAGCAATTTCTCTAGCATGGTACTATTTGGGTGTCATTTTTCCTTTGTATGACCCATGGATTTCAAATGGGACAACCTTGTCTTGATGGGTGTTCATTGGATAAGTCGAGCCTTATTATATGATTAATCATTGTGTAATTCTTGATTTCATTGGGTCATAAATAACTGTATAATTTTTATCCTCTTAGTAGGTCGTGTGGCCCTGACTCTCATTCCCATTTATTGTAAGATTACTCCGGAGGTCTTACAATTGTTTTACAATCATACAGAGTGATACAAATTTGGGTTAATCCTTGGTGTGATCCATTAGCTACCTGAATTAATTTAAAAAATATGGATATGGATAGTATCAGGGATGAGTTAGTTTCTCATCTAAGACATGAGCTATTGCATTATGCTTGTTGGACATCTCCGTAGTTGAATGACTTGAGTATCTGAAAAAATAAAATTAGCCCCAATGTTTGGGTTGATATTTTTTGTAGGATCAGGTGTTTTAGAATTTCAATTAGTTTTTTTGGATTTCATAACTAATTCAATGATGTTTGGTAATGTGACTTTGAGAAGTATAACATATATTTCTGGGTGTGGATCTAATCTCATTCTTGTAAGCAGATATATTCTTTTTCTTTGACTTAAGACTTTTCAAATTGTGTTGGTCACATACAGTAACCGTAGTAGTGGTCGATGGAGCATGTTTCATTGAATTATTTCCTTTCTCAAAAAATTTTATGATCCTGACAATCCTAATGTGGGGAGTGTCACATCAATTCTGGTTAAACATGTCCTTCCTAGTAGAAGGAACACAACCAAGAAGGACCATATATAAATGGTTAGTTATATTTTGAATTCCTTTTGGAATAGTATGCCCTATAACATGTCAACGATTTCAATCCATCACGACATTGAATGGTTGGATGGGTATGAAACCTTCATAAACACCATTCACCTAGAAGGGACATGAATGGTTGTTTTTAAGATTGACAAGATAGCCTGTGTAGTATGGACATTGGGATCAGTATATGGAAATGCATTAGTGGATGTAGCCAAGCCCTTATAAGGTTGTTGACCTATAATGTTTCTACAGTCCTTCCATATTTATTTTTGTAAGGTTGGATTGGAAACATTTTTATCACTTCTACATATTTTTGGTAGAAGTTACTTTGATCCTTTTTGGAGATCATTTAAATCCTATCAGTGTCCTCTTGTCTTAAAGAAGACCATGCTCCCTATCTTGGTATCACCTAAGTATATTGTGATAGCATTGGTCATATGAGACACTTATGTTTTAAACACTTCTAGTATTGTCAAGTAGTCTCTATAAGAGTTCCCTTAGGAAGAATGGGTTTCCCTAAAAGTATAATTAGTCCTGATTGATACCTAGGTTATCGAGTAGAAATGATTTGGACGGAGTCAAAAACATCAACTATTTTTTGGATCTTATTTCCTAGGAAGATTATTCTTTCAGTTCATTCGGTGTCCTATAAACGTGGATGTTTTCATTATAGGATCATCCCACTTATACGATTAAGGGTATTTTTTTCCTTGTATGAGCTCCTTGGATCCCCCGTTTGACCATGAGATTACCCCTAGACTTCAGTCTGGATTGGATGCGATGCTTGAGTCATAATGTACCAGGTGTGATGGTTTGGGTTTAAATCTATCATTTTGTCAAGGAATGATAGATTAAAGTGGGGTTTTACCTAGAGATATCACCGGAAGCCGGTTATGGGATTATGTGATTATACTCTGAACCAATCATTAGATACATTTAATTAAATTCTTTGGGTTTATCTTTTGAGGTATGGTGATCATCTAAGCCTAGATTTTTGAGAACTATTAGTTGGTAGTGGATTGACCTTTAAAACTCTAGATTCATCAAATAATTATGGTTTATAATTGATCCATCAATTTAATTGATTCTCTTATCATGAGTTTCATTAGAACACTACATGCTTGTTTTGAAAGACTATTCGGATGGCAGAGATTTTGTGTTTCAATGTTTTCCCTTAAATGAAAGAACTAATGGTGGAAGAAACATAGGATGGGTGGTTAAAAAAATTATGTAGAGATAATGTATCTAGTTTAATGGGCTCATAGAAGCTCTATCTCAATGTTGAAGTTCTATAAAACAAGTGTTGTCTTGAGTTTGTATTGCTCATGTACCATATGTTAAAGTGGCGCTTAGAGGTGCGTTGGGGTTTGAAAATGAATCATGGACATTTAATGTAAGCTTAATGACCCTAGTAGGTTTACTGATGTATGGATCATGTACCATATTCTCTTCATTAACCCAAGGACTTTTACAGATGAGAAGTTCTGGGTGGGTGGAGATTGTAGCGTCTCATGTTTTTGGACTTGATGAAATTAAAATGGGATTAGAATTTTTTTCATTTGGTGGATGGTATATTTTTTGAACCGAGATTCAAAATAGAATTTCAAGAGTTGGAACAATTAAAAGGGTTGTTTTTAGACTTGTTTAAAGGTCATTGGGATGCCTCGGGTTCTCTCATGAGTTTTGAGAGAGTCATACCCCAGAAAGAGAAGACTGATAGGGAAAAATAGTTTGTTTGAAACGGTGTCACCATATAGCAGTAACCGCGTGACTTATACAAGTTATAAGATGTGGTACGCATTGGATGCACATTGTTTTCCAAAACCATGTACCCAGATCACACACTTAGTTCCACTTAGTCAGCGTGTGTGCACTATAGTTGGCACACGGTTGGGTAAACCATGCATTACAACCGTGCAGGGTAATGATTCTTAAGCAGTGGGAGTCACAGGGTTGGGGCACAGTTTACCCAACCTTATGACCCCTTTTAAGGGTCACTACTAAAAATATGACCATTCAAAACGCTTTTATACCAGCGGTTTGTAAAAACAATTGGTATAGGTCCCCTTTCCCAACGGTTTGGCCAAACCGTTTGGAAAGCCCACTTTGAGTCCACCTTTCCCAATGGTTTTCCAAAACCATTGGGAAAGGGTATGGATTTCCCAACAGTTTGGCCAAACCGTGGGGAAAAGTCCACTTTGTGGCCACCTTTCCCAATGGTTTGGCCAAACCGTTGGGAAAGCCATACCATTTCCTAATGGTTTTGGAAAACCGTTGGGAAAAGTCCACATTGTGGGCAACTTTACCAACGGTTTGGTCAAACCATTGAGAAAGGGTATAACTATCCCAACGGTTTGGACAAACCTTTGGGAAAGGTCCCCCATATATCAACCTCCCACCCAAAATTAAATCCAGAATCAGGACGTATACCAACGGTTTTGACAACCATTGGTATAGGTCCTTTGAATTTTTATCAGATCCTCTTACCAAGAACATTATATAAATTAAAATTTAAAATAATTATGATAATACATATATATACTTATGTAATTATGTTCAAAAAAGTCATGTTAGGTTATTGGTTCAGTCTTTCAATGATAAACTAGGGGTCCTGGGATCAAATCCCAGTGAATGTTTTTTTAAATACATATACCAACGGTTCCATAACCGTTGGTATATATTTTCATATTACATATACCAATGGTTTTCCCAAAACCGTTGGTATAGACCTATCCCAACATCTTACTTGGAAACGGTTCTCCAAATCATTGGTATAGGCTATACCGATGGTTTGGAGGCCTATACCGACAATTCCAAACCGTTGGTATAGGTTAGTTTTCCAGTAGTGGGTGAATTTACCATTTTTTCCTTAATGGACCTAAAAAACTAAACCCTTTAATTTCCTTCTCCCTTTCCAATGGGTGTCTCCTCCTCCCTCTCACATGAGTCTCCTCCAATGGATAACCTAGGAATAGAAATATCTCATCCATCTATTGTCAGATTTGAGCATCGTTAATAACTATTCATTCCTCTCGTTGAGCTACTCATTCTTTTTTCTTTCATTCTAAATTTTTCTTCCTCTCACTATGCTATTTTGGTGTGATATCATTTTCTTTATTATTAGGTCACTCATACATTTCTTCAATTTCTATCCAACTGAACCAAATCAATTCTTGATATTGTTTTTGTGGTTCATCCTTAATATAACTATAGTTTTCCTTTAATTTTTTTCTATTTTATAAAATGTTTTAATCTGCTGCACACTGGAATTACCCGGTGTATCCTTTAAATAATAAATTGGCATAATTTTTTTTAGACCTCCTTATGATGACTATCGACTCCAACTTACACGGTTGGAGGTTATGACCTCAAGACAAACTAGACTTGGGAGGTTTTTCTTAATTTTTCATGTTAAATTAATGTGTTTTCCTATGTTAGACCCACCCCATGGGTGTTCCTTTTTATTTATGTTTTTAATGGTGATGCTAGCTTGTATGAAAACCTCCCTATGGTGGGGTTTTTATGGTTTGTGTTGGATTTATATTTCCTAAAGTGAAAAATTATTTTCTTGAATAACAATTCATGTTTTCTAATAAAATCCCTAAATGAGGTGTGTTGTATTCAAATTAGAAATGTGATTTATGTGATATTCCTTACTTGGATTTTTGGTTTAATGTTTTATAATTCTAAGTTAGTTATTTTGAGATGTGATGTGGCTTACATATATATATTCTCTTTTGAATCATAAAATAAAATGGAAAATGGGATGGGTACTTCTAATGTTTCATTTTCCTAAGTCCTGGAATGCCCACTACTTGATCATTAATATTGTTTAATTAAACCAATTAAATAAATTATGATTGATGTGAGTGATAGTTGTGTTTCCTTCCACAAAATTACAATGACAAACTCATTGTGATTGTGTTTAGATACACTATTTGTGTTGTGTATACACTGGGGGAGATACTACTATGTCAAGATGGTCTCGTTGTGTATTCTATATACCTAATTTTGAGGGATACCGGTTCGCTAGGGTATACGCCTTGGATGAGCTTGTTGGAGAGATTGTTGTACAAGGACACTAGTGAGACTTGTTACCCTATATGAGAAACTAAGTATAGACTCATATATTTTTGTCTAACATTGGTATATGAGTGATACTTTTGAGGCCATACATAGATTTCATTGGAAAGACTCTGACGATAGTGAGCCTTATCATGCCGTTGATGTGATATATGAGCTCCTTATTAACATTCTCCTTGGACAGGTGTATAATTCTGGTTATTTAAAATTTATAGTTATATTTATAGAAAAGGTAAAGGCTTTATATTTGACACTAATGGGATGCATCCTCCATGTCCAATAACATGCATGGGTTCGGTCCTTCTCGTGATACATGTTCCATAATATTTTTCATCATCACCATTAATTCATCTCAATTTTATAGGTTGCCTATGGTTTAGAAATTTTTGAAATTGGAAGAATAAGGTATGGTCGGGTCAGGTGTCCTTAGCCTACTGAGTATGTCTCACACCCTATTCGGGCCACCATTGTATTAGGGTACCTGAACATACCTCTTTGGTTGCATGATCTGGATACTCAATTATAGATTGTGTTTTCATGGTTTTACCCTAAATTTAGGGGTACCTAACTGATCTAGTTCTTAGTATGCTCAAGGAGATCACCCATGAAGCCTTTTATTTTTTTCCTTGCTCATGTATTGTATCATATCACTTAATATATGTTTCCTTATGTATTAGGTATCGTCAAAAGGTCATGCATGAACTTATGTTGTATATTGTCTTTTCCCATGTTCATTCAAATATTACATCTATCTTCTATGGATTTTTCATTTCATAATACTGATTCCACTATACATTGATTTACACCTAATATACCACTTTTCTACAATTATTTAAAGGGTATAATCTCCAAAAAATACCACCATTAGATTCTTGATTCTAGTTGAAATCCTTTGGAATAAATGGAGACACACTTGATGATTTGTGGCGATTAGTCCAGCTACCAGTTTAGTGGTCAGTCAGGCTACAAAATTAAAAGTTTGAAGTTCTATAGACGGTTCTCAAAATCCTAAATCTTGTAGAAATTTATCATTAGAAAGGAAATGGGTATTTAGAAAGTTTTTTTTGGAGTTTCATAGATTTTGTTTTTAGTCAGTTTCTTGAGGTTTAGTTCAGCTGGGTCTTTTAGATGAGGTGAAATAATGAGGTGTCAAGTATAGATGGGTTACCTTGATTAGTTATTTAGATCAATATAAGGGACCCTAGATGATTCCCTTATAGGAATAGTGATGTTTGAGGATACCCTTTTATGTGAAGTGTTGACTGTGGTTTGGTTTTGTACTTGATAGGTTGGATGAGTATTTTTGGAATGAGTGTGGCCTAAGGTAAAGTTGTATTGGGGGAACATCTTATAGGATGTCTAATTTCTATAGGTCAGAGGACTATTGATGTTTCCTCATGAGCTATCAAACCCATGATTATTAATGTTGGTTCCAATTTTTTTCATTTATGGCGAGTTCAAGATTTTTTATAACCCGTGTTTCATGTTCCTGAGGTCTTTGTTTTTTAAGGTTGTTCTTATTCAAGTTTTTATTGTGACAAGAGACCTTTAAGATATTATTCGACTAGGTGTTGGACCTTAGATTCATTTTATGATCTTCTCTTTTGTTTCGATGGGGTTAATAACATCATGAATGCTAATGGATGATCTAGATTATTTCAACTTTACCCATAGTTTATTATTATTCAATGTCTAGGGTTTGGTGCTTACTGGATGTTGTTTCACTCCTAGTACAGATTATGGATGTAGCCACATACATGGACTGAGTTTGTCCTGGTCATGAAATGTTATGATAACATGTTATTTATTAGCCTAATTATTTTTATAGAACACCAAAAAAATTGACAATTTCTCTATTTGTGTTTTCCTTGAGGTTACTATCAATATTTTTTTATAGAAGTATTGGAGTCCTAGAACTCGGTAGTGGTGTGTGTTTTGCCTTGGATTCATTGGGTGGGATCTTAGGATCTATACTTCATTATGTTGACATGTTAGTCATCTTGGAGGTCTTGTGATCTGAATGTCATACCAGATATTATATGATTGTGTGAGATTACTACACAGAGTCTTCTATCTTTGTTCAGAGTAGGGTAGATCAATCTCAGATGGCCTAAGAACCGGAAATTTCTTATTTTTTGTTTATGTTTTTTCTTTCTATATTTTTCTTTCCATGGTTATTTTTATTTTAGTAGTTTTTATTTGAAATCGATGGAAATATTACATGTCTCATGCGCTTGTTATGAAAAAATATTATAGATCCATCATTGGGGGTGGCCTATAAATCTTTATTTCTCACTCCATATACATCAATTTTTTTTCACATTCAGACCCTCAATTCATATTTCCAATTGATCACATAATGCATAGAATATAGAGCTATGTCCTAATGTTTCTTGATCAAGAGGAGCCACTCATGTGGAGGTTTGAATCAGGCTGTAGAGGCTTAAAAATTGTGGAGACTAGGTTTGAGGTCTGAATTATAGTTGATAGTTTATCCTTTTGTTTTTTCTTTATTTATTCTATATATTTGATAAGACTATTGGGGTACTGGTGGATGTATTCTAGAATGGAAGTGAGTTTGTATATAAAATGTCATTTATTATAAGATGCTTTAGTTTTTTATATATTATGCCTAAAATGATATTCATGGATGTGTATATTTTGGGATTATTTATAATATTACAATTGTATTATCTTAGTTCATAGTCTCCCAACTATATCTCTTTATTCCCTTTGTGCTAGTGGGTATCCTGTGGTGCATGAGGAGATGTTCTTCAGGCATTGTCTAGAGATGCATAGACTGATAGAGCTAGTCAACCCATACTAGTTCATTACAAGGATCTTAGGATACGGAGTCAAGGACCCATTTTTCCAAACATTGGGTTGATCATATGCTAATTAACCAGTTTTTCTTCATTGTGGTTGAGTAGAGTTCAATTGGTCAACTTCTAGAAATGGGAAATAGGTATCTCGATGACTTTCTAAATGTTTTTTCAAGGTTTCTACCCCAATGATAGGTAGAGTTATCTATCAAATTACATACCTAGATGAAACCCATATCTTTACCATCTTACTATATATATCTTATAGAGATTAAGGAGTTTAAATTTCAATTTGATGATATTAAACCTAATGGATTTATTTTATTGAGTATTCCACGTTAGGCATCACTAATTCCACTTATATAGAAAGAATATGGAATTAATGATATTTACATTGATTAACAGAATTATAATAAGGTTACTATAAATAATAAATATATGTTTCATTATATTTATGATCTCTTTGATTAGCATAAGGGTTTTAAGTGGTTTTCTAATAAAGATTTAATTTCAGGATACCGACAGTTATGAGTTTGGGAGGTTGATGTTTCTAAAACAAAATTTAGGAGTATGTATGGAAACTATGGTTATTTTTCTACCATTTTGACTTAACAATTTTAATATGGTTTTAGTACCCTTGATGAATTGAATTTTCCACTACTATCTTGATTTCTTCATGGTAGTGTTGAAAATGATATCCTGGAATACTTCAACATGAAGGTGGAGCATGAGTATTATCTTGTAATTATTTTTGGGACCATTAAATTAAATATACTATATACTAAGGAATATAAATGTTAAATCTAGATTCATGTGGTGATATTCTTGGTCCTTGTCATATCTAAGAAATAAATATAAGTAGAACCTGAGAAAATATGTATAGTGATGTCTTGGGAGAAACCCAATAATTAGTTTGAGATAATAATATTCCTAGGTTTATTTAGATATTATAGGTGATTTATTCAGGAATTTTACTGTTTAGAATCACCCTTAATAGATTTGAATCAAAAGTGGGTGATGTTCAACTAAAAATAGAAGTATCAAAAATAATTTTAGGAGTTTAATGTGAGTTTGACTTTAGATTATGTTTAGATTCTTCTTAATATGGTTTAGGGTTATGTCATGCATTTTTAGGGTTATGATTGGTGTGTTTGTTGATGAAGTGTTCCCATACCGTGGCATATCACCCTCTATAGTTGCACCCACATGAGAATAATTACCCCACTCATGATATCGAGTTATAATTGGTAAGGAATTATTTGAAAACCTGGAACTAAAACCTCTATAGGGAGAAATTTATTGTATATTAATATCAAAAAATCTTAAAATATATCTTAAAATTTATAAAATTGAATCATAAATAGAGACTCTAGGTTGAATATCTCTAGGTTTTTGAAATTTATATAACTTATAATATTTAATAAGGGAATGTGGGGGATAATTAATTATGTAGAAAACCACCATCCCAAGCAATCAGAGAATCCAAGGATAAAGGGTTCCTTATTTTTTTATTCGTTGAGATGCATTTGGATGTGGAAGAAGAGGGTGAGTAGATGTTCTCGACATATGCACATGTCACTCCATTATTGGATAATAAAATTTAGTTTGTCCAGGTAGTGTGACCCAATTTTTAGCATATTATATGATCTTTAAATGGCGTGGAGAAATAATTTGATTTGTTTGAGTCTCCTGATTTTTTGATTATTTTCCAAAGTAGTCTTATCGTTCCATTGTATTTGTGGTAGGAGTTGATTGAGGGTGGGAACAAGTATAGTTGGGTAATTCACCATGGGGTTATCAAGATGTTTTATGAAAACAATTATTGTTGTCTTTAGATGAAGATGTAGGTTGCTAATTTAATTTATCAATGCATTACATATTATGTTATTGAATATATGAATTAGATACTATTGGTAAATTAAAGTCTGTTCATGTTCTACTATAAAACTTGGATGATATTTCTATGGATTTAATGACAATATTACCTTATTCTCTGAGTTGGAAGGATTCTATTTGAGTGGTTATTGACTTGTTTTCTAAACCATCCCATTTATTTCCTGTTAAAGAAACAATAAAGGAAGGTAATCTTGGAAAATTATACTTTTAACAGACCATTAAGAATTATTGAATGCCTTAAGCCATTTTCTCTGATCCAAACCCTCTCTCCACATCATAGATTTGGAAATGCCTTTTTTAGGGTGATGTGTTCTTAGATGAAGACGAGAATAGTGTATCACCCACTAATGTGTGGTCTGACTGAGTGTTCCATCTAAATACTTGAGGAAATTCATTAAGTGTTCATGTTTTATTTTAGTATTTCTTGGTAGAAGCATATAACATTGTTTGAATTTACTTATATTAATAGTTATTAATATTTGATCAATATTGATCCATTTGAACCCTTTTTTGGGAAACCATTCCATGTCCTATCTTTTCAAAAAAAAGGGCGATTTCTCTTTATTTAGGCCGAGCCTCATGTAATAGATAATAGGGAAGGTTTAGTTTATCTAAAAGTGAATGGTGATAGATTATAGTGCTAAAAAAATATTATTTCAATCATTTACATTATATATTGGAATTTGGGGTTGGTGATCAGGTGTTTCTAAGGGTCTCTTCTGAGATGGTACATTAAAGATTGAGAAAATTGGGTAAGATGGCACTGCATTATGTTTAACCATTGGAGATATTGAAGTGTTTGATAAGGAGGATACTAGTTGGACCTACCAATTCAAATGATGTATGTTCACAATTGGTTTTATGTTTCCTAGATAAACAAGTACCATTTAGACTCATCCAACATGATTGAGTTGGTGGATTTGAATGTGGATCACAACTCTATTGTTTTATAATAGATCATTTATGTATTGTATTTTCAAAATAGGGTGTTATGTGGTAAATAAATTCCCTTTATCTATGTGTTGTCGTATTATGGCAGATATATCTATGAAGAATTGAAGTTTTAGGAATGGTTGATGGATTAATGGCCTCACCATTTCCTGAATATGAAACCTTAAATAATTTATTGGGATATAAATTGATTAATTGTGGAGAAGTGTTACACCCACTGGGTAACATTTATGTATTTATTTTGAATTTAATTTTTATTTTATTTATTTTAAAGTGTTTAGGATTTTGGGGATGAAAATACAAAAAATTGGGGAATAACATTGAGAACATTGTTAAGACATAATTAGTGTTTACTATGCACTAAACTGTGTTAAGGGGGAAAGAGGGCATCCAATGGTGTTTTTCATGGATATGCAATATTTTATCAAACAATTCAGAACACCCAAGTGAACATTCAAGAAAATATTTTATATAGGGGTGACCCACATTATTGGTAAATGTTTAAAGGAAACCATACATCCAAACCATGTGATGTATCTAGGTGGGTTCAGTGGATCGTACAAAATTGGGGCATGTTTGTCTTATCTAGGAGGAAAAATATTGAGGACTGGCTAGTTTTATTAAAAATTTGAATTGACTATACTATCATTATCGATTATAATCCTTTTTCCTCCCATATTCTCCACATTCACATGAATCATCCTCTTATAATCGTGAAAACTTCATCCTTCATGGATTCTAAGTGATTTCCCCTTAAATATTAATATATTTCATTAAGGTAAGGCTTGATGTCCCTTCATTTTATTCCCTTGCCTCCCTATCTTACCATTTTATTCAAACTTATTTAAGAAAGGGAACCCTAGAAATATATGGAGATGAAACTTGGGGTGGGGATGGGTTATTAGTGAAATTTCATGGGGTTTTATGCTTGTGGGGATCCTTTGTTCTCATATATGATGGTTTTTTAATAAAGGCATTGAGGTTTTCTTTGATTTGGGGTAGGTGTCCCTATTTAATGAATCTTTCCCTTAGAACAACTTAGGTTATTTTATTTCCTTTAGTCTAAATTGAATAAATAGGATTGAAATGAGTTATTTTGTGTTGTTTTATGATTTTTCATTTTTATTATTGTCTTTTTTTATTAAATTGTGTTTTCAAATGATTTTCTTAAAAATTCATTTTACACATAGAATGTGTTTGGTAAAATATTTTAGAAGATATTAATAATTTCAAATGAATTATAAAGTATGTTTAAAGAGAATTGTACCTTTTTATTTATGTTCTCTTGATTATGGGAACTTGTGATTATTCAATTATTATTTTCTTAGCTATGTGATTGATATATGAATACACATGGGAAACCTTGGGTGAGTTATGACCCAAAAAAATGTAGACTTGGTATAGATTGTGACATTTCTGGGGAGTATTTTCCAATTAGAACAAGTTAGATAATTGGATTGATATTTCACCCCAGTGAGACTGGGTGAGCTCCCAAAACCATTAGGTTCATGTATGTTGGCTAATGTTTCTTAAATGAGTCCTAGATTCCTTAGACTAATAGGTTTATTCCCATGATGTATGTATGGTACTTGATTGAGATGTGACACTTCTCATTTCGCCTTTTATTATACTAATTTGATATTATTTCTTCCATGTTACACTTATTTTATGTATGGTTTCCTTGTTTGTATTTTTTTTAAAACAAGAGATTGTTTAACGAAACCAAAGGTATTTAATAAAAAAAATTTAAATGAAATTAATTTTAATAACATTTTCAAACTAGATTTAATATGTTCATTGTTAAATATATTATATAGATTCAAGGTTGTATCCTAATAGGATTTACCTTAGAACCTACATATTCCCATGGGATATATATAGGCTTGGTTTCATAGGATACAGGTAAAAAAAATGGTTCCCTTATGTTTGGTGGCTATTCAAAATAATGATCATCCTTCCATGATATTATGGTGGTGGTGACCATGGGTCATGATGAGTTTTGTCTTGTGTTGAGAATTTTGGGGTCCTTGGTTATGTTTTGGATATTTTTTATTAGACACATAATCCTTGAATGGGGTTTGATTTATTTTGTGTGTGGATGTAAATTATTTAATTTTTTATGCTCATGGTGTGATGCTTATGAGTTTTTGGTTTATTATTTTTGTTTGGTTATACTCTATTTTATTTTTAATTCATTAAGAATTCTAAATATATTACTTATATACAACATCCAACATATAAACGGGGAATAGAAAATTCTCTAGTGGGATCCATATTTTGTTTATTTGATGTTGAGGGTGAAACCATTCCCAATGGTTGAATTTTGATACCATGGTGCATGTCGACAACCTGTGGTGATCGAGAATGCACCTCAGGAATTATGGAAAGTTGGATCAAGTGACATGTTAGATCAACGAGTGTCAATTATTTATATTATGTGTATATGTATGAGTATGTATAGATATTTTAATGTTTGTTATTGTCTATATTTCTATATTTGTGATTTTTTTGTATATATGAATTTATATATATATATATATATTCATATTTATGTGTATGTGTGCAACGAACTGCTCTAGGAAAACCTAGCTTGTCAACTGAATCGACTCATAATTAGAACCAAATAACATTCCCGATATCCACATGCTTGAAACTAGTGCCTAGAAATCAAGAAATTCACCTTCAAAATGGTTTCACTATAAAATTAGAGTAATAGACAACAATTTTTTTACCAAAAATCTGACATGCATAGATTTTTCCTAAGTTGGACATCCAAACAAAACAAAATAAGAATAACTAAACAAAGTAATTAAAAAAACAATACATAACCAATGAAAATGAACCATATCATTTGTATCAATATTATAATATCATCAAAAAACAAAACAAAAAATATAAAATGAAATAAAATGCATCAAATATAAAATATAGTATATCTCAGTCTTTACATCAACATACAAACAAAAAACAATTACCGAACCACACCATAGGGTCAACTCCATGAAACTCAAGATTTATCTACACCTCTTAACTTCCCCATAGTCCTAATAAGGTCATAAATATTTTGAAATGGAATCAGGAACCTATATAAAACATTAGGTCTACATATACACGCATGAGTGTGTATACAGTATGTGAACTGACATGCCCAGTGGGATCTCACCAAGGAGTTTATACGATTCCTTATAAAAAATGGATCATAAGTAAATGTTTATAATATAATATAAATAACTATTTTTTAATTTAAATAGGGATCAGTGAAACAAAACTACATATTATCATTTAAAAGAATATAACTTTTCATTCAAAATTAAAATCAAGTAAATCTGACACATTATAGAATTTTTTTTTAAAATAATATAAAAGGTATTTTATTTTAATATAAACACAATATGAACCCATTTTTCCATAATTTAAAACATTTTTATTTTAATATGAACCACCTTACTCTTCATTTAAATTTTTTCCAAAATATATTTTAAAATAATTTATAAACCAACATGAACATACCAAATAAAAAAATATAAGAAGACACCATTATGTAAATAAAAGAAATAAAATTAAATAGTAACAAAAAAAGTAGTGATAAAAATCAATATTCTCATGGGGATACATACAAATTAGAAATCCCCTACATAAACCCCAATCAAGGAAAATGTTTCATGGGAAATTACCTAGTTTATAAAGTAAGATAAACCTGAATTGGAGAATGAAACCATAATCTAAACTACAATAACCTTTCTATGTCCCAGTAATACCATCAGTCTCATCCCACCCTATTACCCAACCCAAGATCACTCAAGAAACCCTAGTCCACAAATCATCCTAGGAGCGCTCAACTTCCTTGGGACACAACCCTCAATAGATCACATTATAAGCTAGAGTTTTCACTCATCCATTCCATTTACTAATTTACAAGGATTCACATGGAAAAATAAAAATAGAGTTGACATAAAATCAAAACAACATTTGTGTATTGATCAAGAAAACAAAGAATTATAATTCTACCTCACCTCTACCATCCTCACATGAAATAACCACCATTGTTCACCATGAAATCATTACATAAATGTGAAAAAAACAAAGTGAAAAATTAAATAAAGGGGGAATAGTTGGGTGAATCTTAAGAAATAATCCTTCAAAATATTAAATATGAGAAACAATAATTCTTAAAATTTCAACTTTGGATGTCAAGTATAACTATACCATTCAAATTTCATCAATTAAAACATAAGATAATAATTAGAAAACAAATTCTTACCAATTGTACACATTTCATTAAAAAAGGGTTTTCACCCATTATAAATACAAAGTAAGATGTAATCCATTCATTCATCACAAAACCATTTAAAATTAACTCTTATTAATTTATATAAACACTTTTCAAGGAAAAAATTTTTATTTTGGAAGAAAAAATTAAATTCATTTAGAAAACTCCTTAATGACAAGATTAAAATTCATGAAATAATGGATAAAGTCATTATAAATACTAAACATTGGAAAAAATCCATAAAATTGAATTTATGAACCTCAATAATTTCATTAATTTATAAGTTAGGGATATGAATAGAAATGCCTACCTCAAGTTGAATTAAATAAGGCCGCAACATGTCCCCTTTTGTGGTGAACACCCAAACAAGGAAGGACCACCATCTATGATCCATGAATAACTAAATAACTAGGTTAGAACCAACCTGAACACTATATTTCCCTTGAAAAGTTAATTATGGTTCATGTAGGTTGGATAAACCTAGATGAAATGGAATAAAAAGGAGGATAATAAGATATAGGAGGAGGGAGGGGAGACTTCAACTTGAAAGCCACTCGAGATCCAAGGGAAAATGATTCTTAATCAAAAAGAGGGAGAGAGTGATCTATCTATGTGAACATAGAGGGTCTATGAAACTTAATGAGAGTATAAAAGTATATAAAACATATAAAATCATGGGGGAAAAGTGGACATTTCACCTCTTTAAATAAAACTAGTTAGACCTCATGAATTGGATTCTTGGTTTTCCAAAACACACTCCAATTATCTTAGAGATAATGACTAATTCATCACACCACATATGTTATGGTATATACATTTTCTCTAAACTATATACAACTTTTTATAGCACCCCCACCCACAAACAAACCCAAATATTTTCCTGGTGAACCCTGAACAGTTTGACTAAGAGTGTTCCAACCCTGAAAAATATGACTGCCAATATATTAAATCATTTTTACAATTTTCACTAGTTTCAATATGGTTTGACCTAACAATGTGGTAACCATTTAGTAGAATTAAAATTTTAAAAATTATAATATTTCATCTTGAAAATATCAAAAATTTAAACTAAAATAAAATAAAATTAAATAATATAAAATAAATTGCTATAGTGACAAGGGGATGTCATGATTCTCCCCAACAAGACACTTTACATGCCTATAAAGTCCTTTGTAGAAATAGACGGCAACTGAAAATGATGATCTCCAAACCTCAAATCTATTGTAGGGTGGGTTGGGGAAAATATTAAGAAGGGTTTAATGAAAAAGAGAACACTATGAATGATTTACCATAAAAACTATCTATACATATTCCTAACACCAATTGAAAAATTTCTCATTAAATACCAAAACTAAAACACCCACAAGAACCTCAAAGTGTAAAATAAACTAAAATCCTAAAACCCATAGTCCTAATAGGAGGGATACCTACTATATGTCTCACCACCATTTGGATTTCATATAAAATTGTGAAGTAACAGAAAGCCACATCCATCACAAGGGATTTACAAAAACAACCTTGATTCCATGAATCATCAAGAGGGAATCCATATAGACCACTAAACATATTAAAACATTGGAAAAATATAAAATTAAAAAAAAGAAAACTTAACCCAAAGAAACATTGAAAAGACCACATGACCAGGTAGACAAATCCATCACATACAAAGTCATCCAAAAAACACATAAAAAAAGATCATAAATGAATATGGAACAACATTGTTCTAACCCTATGTTTAGAAGCTACATCATAGGGTAATGTGGGTCAAGATCATAGAAAACCATCTCATGGAGATCTCGAGAAAAGGTCCCCTATGATATCTCTGATATTGAAACTGGTAACAACCACATATCCAAGTTAACCATGAACGTACCCTAGGATCCCCCTTGTTTAATCTATCAAACCAACACTAGAGATTAAATCTCACCACAAATATATCATAAAAAATAAACCACTAAAACACATTTAAACCATGATTTATGAACCTCAAAATGGAATACTAAACAAAAATCCACGTAAAAAACTTTAACTTTTATCAACTAACTAGGAAGGGATCCTTAGAAAATGCATTATTGAAAATATAAAACTTTATAAAAAATCTATGAAAGGAGATCCTCGTTGACCAAATATCGAACTAAGAGGGATAAATCACACTTCCCACTCCATTAAGTATCTTGTCAAGATGAAAAAAAGAAAATATACCACCCTTAAAGACTGACATCCTACATTTACATTCTAATTTTTAGAGGAATAAAATATCTTAACACATGATTCTAATCCAATCATGTGTCTCCAACACATATAAAAGAGTATAAATATTTATAAGCATAAATTAAATTTTATAAAATACCTTAAAAAACTTCTATATTCTTTAAACTACACTATGTTTCAAAACATGTTTCAAACTCATTTATCAAGGGAATGCTTGATTTGGAAACAATTCAACCCCAATTAAAAGATATTTAATTTTAATTAGAACATTAGAAAAATTTATGTCCCTAAAATCACCTCATATTAAATGGATTACAATGACCCATTTTTTCAAAAGTGAACTAACGAATTAAATCATTCAAATTTCTTAAAATAAAAAACTATGTAATCTTCTCAATATTCCATTTTTATGTCCAAATTATATTATCATGTACATTTTAAAACCAAAGCTTCTAGAAAGTTCACTTCTTTTCAAATAATTTTCTATGATAATTCACTCTCATTTAATATTATTTTCAACAATTACAATTCCTCTACAATTTTTTTCCCAATTTCTTAGTGAAAATATCAACTTTCAAAATAATCCCTTGAAATAAAAACCTCTCACAAATAAACCATGACACCAGGTTTTCAAAACCGAAAAATATAAATACCTTTTTTAATTTGAAACTACCCTTATAAATAAAAATGAAAAAGAAAGGTTAATAATATTTAAAAAAATTTAAAAAAACAAAAAATTTATTTCATTTTATGTAGAAACTGGTTTTATTAACAAGACAACCCACACGAACTATTTTTTGATCAAATAATATTTTTTTGAAATAGAAAACCAACGTTTCAAAACACATAGACAAGAAAAAAGGCACAAAGAATAAAAAAAATTAATCTAACAAAATCAATTCACTATAAAAACTTTCTTTTCCTAGCATCACACCAATGGTAAATACTATTGGAATCAATATAAATAGATTGTGATATAAGAAAACACTTCCAAGTAAAAAAAACAAAACTATGCACTATTTAGTTGCATGGGTTGTCTAACCATGAACCAACAATGGAAAAAAATCTATTATGGTTTACAAACCCATATTCAGCAGATCATCATGATTTTAAATCTTTAGTGAGCTAATCATGTGGCTCTAGTTATTGTTTTTCATTTTAAACCACATTTGTTAATGAAAACCCAAAAATCACTAGTATACTCATTGGAGATAAAAATATCATCAATCAAAATTCGAAATAAATAAAAAACAAAACAAATAAAATCCAAGATTCAATTCCTTAACAATACTGGTATCTCGAGGCTCTAAATGAGAAGGATTTCAAGACACACTACTCAAACCTTCATCTCAGGTTTAGAGATGGTGCTAATCTCTATTATACCATGAAACATATCAATATAAAATGTGATCGATATCAAGATCATAATACTTTGGAAAACCAAAGATCACATACCATTTGTAACAAACTTGTTCGAGATGAACCAACTTGTTACTTGACCCAGCTTGTTCTAGGGCCTGAAGGGTGTTGCTGATCCCCACAGGCTCGTAACAAGTGAATAGAAATCATGAAATTCACACACAAAATGATTTCACCCTTAAATTAGTGAAATATATAGTATATTATTTTACCAAAATTCCTAAATTAAGCATATATAACTTAGACATCTAGGAAAAATAAAAAAAATTAAAACCAAAAAAATAACCAACCAAATGAAACATAAATTATAAAAAATTTCTAGACTGTTTGTATCAATATCCAGGTACCATATAAAAATCATAAACAATAGAAATTATGAAATAAGAAATAAAAAATATAAAAGATAGTCTGTCTTGGTTGTCACATGAACATACCAAAAAAAACCAAACTAAAAATGGACCACACTGTATGGTCACCTGTGTGAACACAAGGTTTTTCCCCACCTCCCAACTCATCCATTAGGACAAGAAGGAAATATCCAATCTGAAACAATGTTAATAACTTGTAGAAAACATGAATATTACACACACACACATGAGTGTGTTTATAGGGTGTGGGAGAACTGGCCTAGTAGAATCTCATTGTGGAATTAATGAAATTCCTTAAAAGAAATTATTCTTTAGTGATAGTTTAAAATATATAAGAATTTTTTTTTTCATTTTAAATAGGGATAATTGAAATAAAACCACCTATTATCACTTTAAAGAAAGATACACTAATTTTTAAACCAAGATCAAGTGAAACTATAAAATTACATAAAGTTCCTTTCAAATTGAATTGAGGGACTTTGATTTTAAGAGAAGCACAGGTTGAAATAATTATTCCTTTATTTCAAACCTTTTTATTTTAAAATATACCACTTCACTCTTAATTTTACAAAAAATATTCAAAATCCACCATTAAAACCATTTTTAAACCAAACCAACCATAAAAAATAAAAACACATTGAAATAAGAACCATTATATCAAAAAAGAACAGCAGAAATAAACAATACTAATGTAAGTAGGCCAAAAATAGTCTCACGAGGATACAAACAGAGAGGAAGTCCCTTATAAGAAGCTCGATAAAGGTTAATGCTTCCTGTGAATCTCCTTAGGTCCTGATGTTAGGTGAATCCTAATTGGTGATTAGGGCCCTAGGCAAACCTACAAGAACCTGTCTATGTCCCAGAAGTCTTCTTAGACTAATCAGACCCTATAACCCAACCTAAGAGAACTTATGATATTGTGGGACACAAACTATCATATAAGAAATATTATTCTGTGGTACATGATCCCTAGATAGAGAACAATCTAAGCTAAAGTTTACATTCATCCAATCTTTTTATAATTCACTATGTTTCCCATGTGAAAACAAAAATATATGTGAGAAAGAAATCAAACCAAGGACAGTATAAAAATCAATGAAACATGAAATTATAAATCTACCACACCTCAAACACCATTTGATAAAAAAACCTAATTTTTATCATGATATGATCAAATAAAAGATCACAACCCATAAAGGGTAAACAAAAATTCAAGGGAACTACTGAGGGTCTCTCAAGAAAAAATAAATTACATTCTTGAAGAAAAATAAATTACATTCTTGAAGAAAAAATACCATTATTAAAATTATAATTTGGGATTTCAAGCCCCTACCATACCTCCAGAAGTTCAACATATAAAATACCATTAAGAAAACAATAAGAAAACAAAAGTTTTTTCATGAAAAAAATTTATTTTATAAATATGATTTCCTTTTATTATAAATAAAAAAGGGGCCTAGGCCCTTTATTCATCACTAAACACCATTTCAAAGTGCCTCTTATACATTTTTATAAACACTTGGCATGAAACACCATTTGATTCTAAATTAAAAATTAAATTGTGTTTGGAAAACATATGACACCAACTTTTCACTATTAAATTTCATAATTTTTAATATTTTTGTGTTATTTTGAAACATTTAGAGTTCAATTATTTTTTTTAATATTGATTTTTTCAACTTTTCACGATTAACATTTAGGTTTTGGATGAAATTGTGTGATGACACTTATATAGAAATGTAAAAAGTGAATTTTCAAGTTCATTTTATCCTTTTACAATTTATTATGCATGGGTCATGTGTTAGTTTGTTCCAAACCACGTGAAATCAAGTTTTTATCATGAAAGTCCTTTTTTTGATGAGGGTGTTGGGGCATGAAATGCACATAGTTATGGGTAACTGTGTGAGTAACCATATAAAAATTATTTTTTAATAGTGATTTTTCATGGTTGGAGGATAGGTTTCCAAATCATGTAGTAAATCCATGAAAGTGTGTATGTGTATTCTAATGGCTTACACATAGTTGGAACATGTATTTTCAATCAATGTAGCCAAACCCTGTTTATTTCATAGATTCTATTTAAAGTGAAATTCCACTTTTTTCGATGGGTGTTTATTGATAATTTTATCCTCTCTATCCCCCATTTTCATTTGATCAACCATGGGTGTGAATAATTATATTATCTTCTCCCTTACCATTTCATTCCAAGCTTTTTTCCATAGATTTCAAGAATATTCCTCAAGATAATGTCATATTACTTCCTTCCATCTCCTTCCCTTCTCATTTCCCTCTATTTTCCCTTTGTCCTATAAAAGTTAATCACTATACATGTTGATTTTATGGTTCAATTAGGTTCTAATCATGGGGATTTGGATGTTTAGATATCTAGGAGTTACTTTATTACATAGTATGTCAACGATTGTTAAAGTTGACGTATTGTGAATCCACATTTTCTTGAAAGAGGTATGTGTTTTGATGTCATTAATTTATATTACATGATATAAAATGATTGTATGGTCGAAATTATTATTATTTTAATTATATATATATATATATATCAATTACCCAATAGGTTTTTGAATTATTTTTCAAATTATACTACTACATGGAAGGAAATTGTTTCATTACAAGTGTCTGAAAAAGTGATCAAGTGTCTCTTTTAAATGAACTAATGTGTTTTAAAGGGGTTTCTATCACTGGTTTTATTTTTAAAGGTGATATTTGGGGATTTAAAGAAAGTTTTAAAAAATAGGGGGTAATTGGGCTTTGTCTCAATGGTTGTGGGACTGTTTGGTCCCAATGGTATTTTTCAATGTTATTAAAGGGAAAATGTGTTTCATAGGGATTTTTAAAAGGATGTTTGTGTGGTTGGATTTAATTGTTTTAAAGATTTTTGAATTATAAGAATGTTCTCAGAGGCTAGTTTGGAACATTTTAAAATAATTGATTTGAAATTGTTAATGTTCTCATTGACGATCACATTTTTTATTTAATATTTAATATGGATTATATCCACATTGAGGATCTTTATTATTAATTCTTATGCATGGATAAAAATTAAGTTGTTTTATCTGATGGTCTTGGAAGTGAGAAGATATTTATTACTCTTTCTTTGAAATGTTGATTTTTTATGATCACATTGTTGCTATTACTCATACAATACTATTGATATCATAGTAACCCTACATTACTATGTTGAAGGAATGAATACATATTACACTAGATTATTGTGCATAGTCTATCTATTTACCAAGGAAATTTATTCCCACCTAGGGATAAATTTTTACTCAGTGACCCAAAAGGTTGTTGAAAAGGATTATTTTGTTTCAATAAGTGGAATCTAGAGATCTTGATTCAAGAATTCTAGGTCATGTTTCATTTATGTTAGATCTAATTGATTTTCCTAGGACGATATATCTTTTTTGGATGATTTGGGGGATCTCAATACATATTTCTTGATTATGTCCCCAAGATTTATTTTCATAGCAAGGAACCTTGTAATAATTGTTGGTTATTTTATTTTGTTCTATTAATACCTGAGTAACATTGTGTTTATGACTTGTGTTTAACTATTGATTTGTTTTTATTTCAAACTGATTCAGGAATAGTTTGGAAAGTGTTCTTATAAAAGGAAAGTGTTTTGGAAAAGAATTTGATAAATGTGTTTGGAAATGAGTAAGAGATTAGTTTTTATGAATTGAATTATCCTTTTTTTGGGTTTCAAAGAAATTATATTCAAAAGACTTAATTTATTTTTTGGGTTTAGAATTATTATTTTAGGATATATGAGATTTAGTTTTTTAAAAAGGTTTTTACCCAAATTTTTGAATGAAATAGGTGGTGCCTGATGTTTATTTTATTTTTTCTATATCATATGAGAAATATATTTTAAAAATTATGGTCAAAAAAGAATTCTTGTAATATAAAATGATATGAACTGCATAAAATATTTTGTAAAATCATACTAGGAATGTTTAGTTTTCACCCAATATATACACCGATGCATGTGCGTTTGTATGAATATATCATATTTTATCTGAAGTTGTTAGTTTTTTATATCATTCATTAGATACTAATTGGGTTCATTATTGGATGTTTTTAGATTTTGTGAGTGAGCATGGATAAACTGGAGGTTTCATTTGATCTTTTTAGTGTCAATTTTTTATTTTGGATAATGTGTCAGCTAGTTCAACCTTGTGTATTTTATATCTTTATTCAGTTTTATTTTATTCAGAATATATAGTTTTATGTTTTGGGTGGATGTTTATTTTACTATGCCAAATTTGGATTCTTTGTGTTTGTTACCATTTCCTGTTTATGTGGTTGAAATAATTCTCATGGGTGTATTTCTAATGTTGATACAGTAGTTTTTATCCAGTGGGGATTATAAACTCCCTTCAGACCTAGTATTGAGTCAGGCTGGGAGATATGTCATCCCATCCTTACCTTGTTAATTAAAAATGGTATCAGATCATAAGTTTCTCAAGAGGGTCATGGTTTCTAAAATTAATTTATTTTATTTGGGTGATTCATGGTAGAATGGATGTTAGGATTTTCATTAGGACTCTTGAAGAGGCTGGTCCTGAGTAGGTTTTTAATAACCAGCATTCATGAAAACACTATAGTTGTCATGGGTGGTTAGGATTTGGTATATGTTTTTATTATCTAGTTGGATTGTGATATGAGATGATAGAATTTTGATCCTCATTTTCATTGATTGAGTTTCCTTTTTTTCTTTTTTTGGTCATTAGTTGAGTTGCCTTGGGTTTTTTTGGATGAGAATGGTGAATAATCAAATGGATCAGAACACCCTCATAGAGCCAAGAACCGTTTTGAGGCTAGGAATACAATTCTAGAATTTTCTCATAGGCTAGTACAAGATTGATGCATGGTTTATCAAACCAAGAATCAAATCCAAGCATGAATTTTTATCCTATTTTGGATTGATATTTTGAATTAAATTATGTCATACATTGTAATGGTGGATAATTCAATGGGGTTTTGAATTATTGATATTTTGGATCATATTATTTTTAATTTTTTGAATTTTCTGTTGAATAATGTGTCATGAAAACTATTTTTGTGTATGAAAATTTAGAATTCATGAAAAATGTTTTTTTATTTGAAATGAATCGTTATGTGTTTCCATAAAATGGACTAGGTTTTATTAAATGTTTTTGAAAATAGTTGATTCTATTATGAAATCCATTTTTTTTGGTTTTAAATTTAGTTTAGTAATTTGTTTATAAAATTATTTGACCCTATAGGGATGTGTTCCCAAGGATGGTAAGTTCTAATATGGAAATACCTAAGGTATTTAAAATGGAACGTAGTTTTTAAGAAGGAATTTTTAAATAAATATATGATTTAAAAAACATGGATGGGTTTCTTATTTCAAATAGTGGTAAGAGTTTTTCAAGGATGAGTTAATGTTTGGAAATTCCCTTAGAGAACTGGTGTTTTCAACGGTCTATGTTCTTTTAAAATTGTGTTTATTTCTAGAAGGTATGATTTATTACCTTATGTAGTGTTGTAGTTTTTAAATTTATGGGATTTTTAGAAAGTGTTCTACCTTGTTTATCATGTGGTTTTTCATTTTACCCCTTAATCCATTAATACCATTTGATTTTTTTTAAATTACATGCTAAAGAGGAGTGGATGTCTTGTGTTTTTATAAGTAAGCCTCCTGGGAAGGTCTTGAGTAAATTAAGTGTAATACCCTGAATTTTTAAATATTAGAAAAACCCTAGTTGAAATAAATTGATGATTTTTTTATCTAAAAATATAAATTTTAAATAAAAATCATGTAATATCTGATTTATGGGATTTCTTAAATGGGAAAATATCAGTTATGTAACATTAATATATTTATAATAAATATTTCTCTTTAATAATTGTATTTCTTCGATAGCTTTCATTGTATGTGACACCATGTTTAAACAAACCATGAGAAACTATTAAAATATTTTGTTACATGACAATTATAACCTAGCCATGAATTTATGGGTATTAATGTGAATAAAAATATTATGGAATATATGTTAATGTTATATTCAATAAAAAATTATTTATTTATTCCTAAGAAATAAACACTTAATTTTTAGTAAAGTCATTTCATTCTTTAAAAATATGATTTCATGAAAACATAATTTTTATTTATTTATATAAAATGATTAATTTGGACACTTTTATAAACGTTATTGGAAAAAGTAAACTTTATTTTTTGATTGATCATGTTAAAATTATCTTTGGATGATTTTTTAGAATTTTTTGAAATGTTTGAATTTTAACTAAATAGTGAAAAAAACTAATTTACATTAAAAAATATATGTTATTTTAAAGAATTTATAAAGTCAAATTTTATATGGGATTAGTTTTAAAATTTTATTACTTACATTCAATATAGTCAAGGGCTTTAAAATGAGATTTATTCATGAATTTAGTATAATAACATTTTATACATAAAAGTGTATTTTTCAGAATTTTTTTTGTTGCATTTTTATTGCTAAATTTAAATTAAATTATAAAAATTAGAGGTTTTGAAATTTGAAAAATGGATTCCATATTTGGATTAATATGGTACAAATTTATTAAATAGGTCATTTTATTTTTTCCCAATTTGAATAGGTACTGTTGTATAATTTACTATCTTAGTAAAGGGTAAACAGGTTAATCTAGATTAAAAATAAGTGATAAGGCCATAAAATTTTATTGTATTTTTTACTGTATGAATTTAACTACACCCTTAATACCTAAGTTTTAAAATTTTGTTATTTAATGATCATGTTTCAATGAAAACAACTTAGATATTTTTAAAATCAAAGAAAGTTAAAAAATGTCACATTCTTATTTTTAATAAGTATATTATAATTAATATTTATGAAAGGGGGTTAACCAGAAGATAGTCCCAACTATAAATATTTCTTTGAAATATAATAGAATAATATTCATGATGGTATTTTATTTATTATTTTTAGAAATTATATAATTTCCTTAAATTCTTATAAAATGATGATGCATTTATTATTTAGTTAAGAGAAAAATTAAATAAATGATTTTAAAAATATTAAAGTAAAATAATTTGAGATATTTAAGGTGATCCACGAATCATATAGATTACCTTGACATGTTATTGATATAATGAAATAGATTTTTTCTTCTATTTTTACAATTTATCTTGATGCTTTTAAAAGTCAAATAGTGAATAGTATGAAAATTAATAATAAACATATTTTATGGTATTGATATATTATTAAATTATTTAGATGTCATAAAAATATTTTAAAAATTCAATGTGATTATGATATTGTCGAAACTGTCATAAGTTGGCCATTTATGGTCCAATTTACATGTAACATTCCGCCCCTTCCTCATTGGCTTGAGAAGGCAATGAGATGCTATTAGGCCTTAAGTGACATTCTCAGGGTTCCAAAGGATGGAAATAAATATTGAGGGCTCCAGGAATGAATTGGGGAAACATTTTTCCCTTAGAATAAAACCAATCAACTAAACAAAGAATAACCTACCAACACTACATGATGCATGTCATCAATGTATTAAAACTCAACAAGACCAAAAGACCAATACAACAACCACAATATCCACAATAAAAGTACCAAGTGGAAGAATCAATAACAAAACTCAAATGAAACCATGACACGCTCCATGGGTTCACACCAAACTCTGTAGTCCAAGCACCACCATACCGCCCAAGTATCACGATGAACTGCTAGCAAAATGAGATGCTTTACCCGTAAATGTGTCCCAAAATACAACATTTGCAAAATAACCAATGTTCCAAAGAAGGGGTGACTAATAATATGATGTTGGATTTCCCCAAATGACTTCCTTATAGATTCCAAAGGATAAAACCATTTTTACATTTATATAAAAGAGATTATATAAAACATCAATAGTTCAACAAGTACTGGTAAGCCCAAAACTCCCTTACAATGGCACCTTACCCAAACCTTACGACATAAGGGAAATTAAAAAAAACCATTCCATAATCCATTTCACCATTTCTCACTATCACAACAATTTTTTTCTTGCATAGCACACATAACAAGGGAAACCACCATGGTGGAAATTCCTGTCCAAACTCCTTTAATACTTTTCCAAACTAGTGTTACTTCCCAACCACATATCCATAATGCTGGCCATTCCATCCACTATCAATCACATTTTATAGTGAGAAATCCTACCCACTTCACAGACAATCAACATAATCCATAATAATTAACTAACCAATAAGCATAAATCACAATAAAGACACACATTTTGCAAACAATCAATTCCAACACATGCCAAATCACTTAAATAATTCTCCCATTTATTGAAAACACCTGTTAACCATTTTCCATGTCAAACCATATTTCAATAAAACAAAATCCTTATCGAAATTCATATTTCATAAAACATTTTCCATAATTCAAACCATTATGGAGTTTATAATCAACATGTTAAAATCACAAAACAAAACCCCTTTTGAAACAATATCCCATTTTACCCAAAATCCCTAAAGCATCACCAAATGGGGCTCCACCAAGATTCACACATCAAAATCACAATTAACTTCAGGAAAACAATTTAATTGCAAACAAGGAATCATGTTCTAGGAAAGTGATGTTGAGAGAGAAGCAACCTACCTTTAGGGTTCCAATGAAATCAACTCACAAGAAACCACACAACCAATCTAGGAAAGAGACACTACTGGAAACTAAGGCTTTACCAACGGTTTGAAACCATTGGTAAAGGCTGCCAAACCGTTGGTATACTATATACCAACAATTTGGAAAATTGTTGGCAAGTAAGGCATAGAGATGCCCATTAACAATGGTTTTTTTATTACCGTTGGGAAAGGCATTGTAATCCTAGAGGTTCCCAACAGTTTAAATAACCGTTGGTGTATAGGAGTATTCCCGACGGTTTATAAAACTGTTGGAAATAAAGGCATTATATAGGAGTATTCCCAACGGTTTCTAAAACTATTAGAAATACTATAATTTTCTTATTTTACCAACGGTTTACTAAAACCGTTGGTAAACATGTGTACAATAGTATACCAACGGTTTTAGTAAACCGTTGGTATAGTGTATTATCGGAATTAAGCAGACCAACCACTAAAATCTCCGATCCTCCACTGCACATACACCTGCACACACTCTTAATAGAAACAAAACCAGTGCACACACACTTAATAGAAACAAAACCACTACACACTCAACTATATACACCAACATACACTCTTAATAGAAAAAGACACATGCTATAGCACATAAAAGAACATAAAAACAGGATACTCTTATAACCATGGAATGTACCAAAATTATAATCATGTATATGAACCCAATTACCCTATGCAATACAAAATTCATAATTGAATTCTCAGTTGAATACATGCAAAATGAATTATGTAATGAATTCTGAATTATGAATCAACAACACATAAAAAATGAATTATGTTTCCTATAGAATTCTGAATTATATAAAACACATATATATTATGACATACAAGGGGTTGGGTGTGTCCCGGGGGATGGGGGTGTCCGGGGGTGGGGGGCTGTCCATGGGGGTGGGGGTGTCTAAGGGGGTGGGTTTTACAGAATTAAGAATACATAAAAAATTGCATTTTATATAACACACACATGATTGAATTTAGTAATTAGAAAATAATAACCCCAAAATAAAGTATCAACAAAATCTGAATACGTTTGGTCAGTTTTCCGTATACGAGTTTTTTTTACTTAAAATGATGTCCAATTTAAACAGAAGATAGACAATTGGAGTGATACCAGCCACACCGTGCCCCAGATTGAGGCGGGGTTGACTCGTACACGTCACATATTACTCATGAATCATTGTCATTAAGTATCAATAGAATCTGAATGCATTTGGTCGGTTTTCCATATACCAGTTGTTGGTTTCACTCAAAATGTCTTCCATTTAAAATAAAGGTGAGACACTTTGGGGGGTGTCGGCCACACCACGCCTTGGATTGAGGAAGGTTTGTCTCATAGACCTCACATACAACCCATGGATCATGGAGTTAAAGTATCAATACAATCCGAATATATTTGGTTAGTTTTCCATATGCTAGTTTTTTACATAAAATGATGTCCATTTTAAACAAATGAGAGATAGTTAAAGTGATACTGGCCAAAAAACGCCTTATAATGAGGTGGGGTTGACTCTAACACATCACATATGACCCATGGATCGTTTTCCTAGAGTTTCAACAGAATTTGAATGCGTTTGGTTGGTTTTCCTTATGTTAGTTGTTGTTTTCACTTAAAATGATGTCCATTTAAAAAAAAGAGAGACACATTGAGTGGTGTCGACCACACTGCACCTCGGATTGAGGCAGGGTTGACTCGTACATGTTACATATGACCCCTGGATCTTTTTCCTAAATTTTTAAAAGAATACAAATGCATTTTCTTGGTTTTCTGTATGTCAATTGTGGTTTTCACTCAAAATGATGTTCATTTTAAACAAAAGAGAGACAATTTGAGTGTTTTCGGCCACAACACGCTTTGGATTGAGGCAGGGTTGACTCATACACGTCACATATGACCCATGGATAATTGTTCTAAAGTTTCAATAGAATCTTAATGCATTTGGATGGTTTTCCGTATGTCATTTGTTGTTTTCACTTAAAATGATGTCCATTTTAATCAAAAGATAGACACTTTGAGTGGTGTCAACCACACCACACCTCAGATTGTGGCGAGGTTGAATCTTACATGTCAAAAATGACCCATGGATAGTTTTCCTAACGTATCAACAAAATCCAAATAAATTTGGTCGGTTTTCCGTATGCCAGTTTTTTTCACCTAAAATGATGTCCATTTCAAATAAAAGTGAAACACTTTGAGTGGTAGCGGACACAATGTGCCTCATACTGAAGTGCGGTTGACTCGTACATGTCAAAAATGACCCATTTATCCTTGTCCTAAAGTATCAACTTAATCCTAGTGCGTTTGGTCAGTTTTCCGTATGCCAGTTATTGTTTTCACTTAAAATGTTGTACATTTCAAAGAAAAGAGAGACACTTAGAGTGGTGCTGGACACACCGCACCTCGGATTTAGGCGGGGTTGACTCGTACACAACAAAAATGACCCATGGATCTTTTTTCTAAAGTATAAACACAATATGAATGCGTTTGGTGGGTTTTTCATATATCAGTTGTTGTTTTCAGTTAAAATGTTGTCCATTTTAAACAAAAGAGAGACACTTTGAGAGGTGTCGGCCACAACGCACCTCAGATGGAGGCGGGGTTGACTCATACACGTCAAAAATGACCCATGGATATTTTTACTAAAGTATCAACACAATCCAAATGCATTTGGTCAGATTTCTGTATTCCATTTGTTGTTTCCACTTAAATTCATGTCCATTTCAAATAAAAGTGAGACAATTTGAGTAGTGATGGCCACACTGGCCCTCAGATTGAGGCGAGGTTGGCTTATACATGTCCCATATGACCCATGGATCGTTTTCCTAAAGTTTCAATAGAATCCGAATGTTTTTGGTTGGTTTTCCGTATGTCAGTTGTGGTATTCATATAAAATGACGTCCTTTTTTAAATAAAGAGAGACACTTTGAGTGGTTCTGGCCACACCGCGCCTCGGATTGAGGCGGGGTTGACTCTTACACATCCAAAATGACCCATGGATCGTTTTCCTAAATTTTCAACACAATAATAATGAATTTGTTTGGTTTTCCATAAGCAAGTTCTTTTTTACTTAAAGGAGTATCCATTTTAAACAAAAGAAAGACACTTTGAGTGGTGTCGGCCATTCCGTTCCTCGGATTGAGGCAGGGTTGATTCTAACACATCAAAAATGACCCATGGATCTTTTTATAAATTATAAACATAATCCGAATGCGTTTGGTTCATTTTCCATATGCCAGTTGTTGTTTTCACTTGAAATGTAGTCCATATCAAAGAAAAGTGAGACACTTTGAGTGATGCCAGCCACACCGCACCTCAGATTGAGGCAAGGTTGACTCGTACACATCAAAATTGACCCATGGATCACTTTTCTAAAGTTTCAACACAATCCTAATGCATTTGGTCAGTTTTTCGTATGTCAGTTGTTATTTTCACTTAAAATGTTGTCCATTTTAAACAAAAGAGAGACACTTTGAGTGGTGTCGGACACACCACACCTAGGATTGAGGCAGGGTTGACTCTTACATGTAAAAAATGACCCATTGATAATTTTACTAAAGTATCAACACAATATGAATGTGTTTGGTTTTGTTTTCCATATGCCAGTTGTTGTTTTCACTTAAAATCTTGTCCATTACAAATAAAAGTGAGACAGTTTGAGTGGTGCCATCCAAACCGGACCTCAGATTGAGGCAGGGTTGATTCATACATGTCACATATTACCCATGGATCGTTGTCCTAAAGTTTCAACAGAATAAGAATTCCATTTTTTGGGTTTCCGTATGTCATTTGTTGTATTCACTTAAAATGATGTCCTTTTGAAACAAAAGAGAGACACTTTGAGTGGTGTCGGCCACACCGCGCCTTGGATTGAAGCAAGGTTGATTTCTACACGTCAAAAATGACCCATGGATAATTTTACTAAAGTATCATCACAATCAGAATGTGTTTGGTTGGTTTTCCGCATGCTAGTTGTTTTTACTTAATAAAGTATCCATTTCAAACAAAAGAAAGACACATTGAGTGGTACCGGCCACACTGTGACTCAGATTGAGGCGGGGTTGACTCGTACACATAAAAAATGACCCATGGATCCTTTTACTAAAGTATCAATAGAATCTGAATGTGTTTGGTTGGTTTTTCATATTCCAGTTGTTGTTTTCACTTAAAATGTTATCCATTTCAAAACAAATTGAGACACTTTGAGTGGTTCCAGACACACCGCACCTCATATTGAGGTGGAGTTGACTCGTACATGTCAAAAATGACCCATGGATAGTTTTTTTGAAGTATAAACACTATTTGAAAGCATTTAGTCAGCTTTACATATGCCAGTTATTGTTTTCACTTAAAATGTTTTCCATTTCAAAGAAAAGTGAGACACTTTGAGTGGTACCTGCCTCACCGTGCCTCAGATTGAGGATAGGTCGAATCATAAACATCCAAAATGACCCATGGATCATTGTGTTTAAGTATCAACACAATCCGAATGCGTTTGGTCCATTTTCTGTATGCTAGTTGTTGTTTTCACTTATAATGTTGTCCATTTCAAATAAAAGCGAGACACTTCGAGTGATACCAGCCACACCGTTCCTGAAATTGATGCAGGGTTTACTCATACATGTCACAAATGACCCATGGATCATTTTCCTATAGTATCAATAGAATCAGAATGTGTTTGGTCGGTTTTCTGTATGCCAATTTTTGTTTTCATTTAAAATGTTGTCCATTTCAATGAAAAGTGAGACACTTTGAGTGGTTTCGGTCACACCACGCCTTGGATTGAGGCGGGGTTGACTCATACACATCAATAATGACCAATGAATCGTTTTCGTAAATTATCAACACAATATGAATGATTTTGGTCGGTGTTTCATATGTTAGTTATCATTTTCATTTAAAATGTTGTCCATTTTAAACAAAAGAGATACACTTTGAGTGGTGTCGGCCAAAACACGCCTCAGATTGAGGCGAGGTTGACTTGTAAACATAAAAAATAACCCATTGATCATTTCCATAAAGTATCAACACAATCCTAATGCATTTGGTCAGTTTTACCTATGCCAGTTATTGTTTTCACTTAATGTCCTGCCCATTTCAAATAAAAGCGAGATAGTTTGAGTGGTGAAGGCCACACCAGCCCTCAGATTGAGGTGGGGTTGACTCGTACTATTCACATATGACCCATGGATCGTTTTACTAAAGTTTCAACATAATCTGAATGCCTTTGGTAGGTTTTATGTATGTCAGTTTTTGTATTCACTTAAAATGATGTCCTTTTGTAACAAAAGAGAGACACTTTGAGTGGTGTCGGCCACACCGTGCCTTAGATTGAGGCGAGGTTGACTCATACACGTCAAAAATGACCCATGGATATTTTTCCTAATGTATCAACACAATCCAAATGCGTTTGGTCGATTTTCTGTATGCCAGTTGTTTTTACTTAAAAGAGTATCCATTTTAAACAAAATAAAGACACTTTGAGTGGTACTGAAAACATCGTTCCTCAGATTGAGGTGAGGCTAACATGTATACATCAAAAGATGACCCATGGATCCTTTTCATAAAGTATTAATAGAATCTGAATGCATTTGGTCAGTTTTCTGTATTCCAGTTGTTGTTTTCACTTAAAATGTTGTCCATTTAAAAGAAAAGTGAGGCACTTTGAGTGGTGTCGACCACACCGAGCCTCTCATTGAGGCGAGGTTGACTCGTACACATAAAAAATTACCCATGGATCATTGTTTTGAAGTATCAATAGAATCCAAATGCATTTGGTCAGTTTTCCGTATTCCAGTTGTTGTTTTCACTTAAAATGTTGTCCATTTCAAAGAAAAGTGAGAGACTTTGAGTGGTACCGGCCACACCATGCCTCAGATTGAGGCAAGGTTTGACTCGTATCAAATAAAAGTGAGACAGTTTGAGTAGTGCTAGTCACACTAGCCCATGGATTGAGGTGGGGTTGACTTGTACACATGAAAAATGACCCATGGATCGTTGTTCTAAAGTATCAACATAATCCGAATGCGTTTGGTTAGTTTTACGTATGCCAGTTTTTGTTTTCACTTAAAATGTTGTCCATTTCAAATAATAGTGAAATACTTTGAGTGGTATCAGCCACACCATTCTTCGTATTGAGGTGAAGTTGACTCTTACACATCAAAAATGACTCATGGATCGTTGTGCTAAAGTATCAACAAAATTTGAATTCTTTTGAATGGTTTTCCATATGTTAGTTGTTGTTTTCATTTAAAATGTTGTCCATTTCAAATAAAAGTGAGACACTTTGAGTGGCATCGGCCACACCATTCCTCGGTTTGAGGTGGGGTTGACTCGTACAAATCACTTGGGAGTTTTGAGTGCCATCAAGTGCATATTGAAGATCCAGGTGAGTCTAATCATCTCCTTACTTCCTCTTTTCTATTAGGGTTTTCACTCTTCTCTCATCTTCTTCTGAAGCTCTAAAACCCTCTTTTCTGTTGGGATTTAGGGTGAATCTTAAAGAGAGAATAGATTGAGATATAGGGTTTAGGGAGAAGGGTTGGGGGGTGGGCTGTCCGATGGGCTGTCTGGGGGGCTGTCTGGGGTCTAGGGAGTATGGTGGGGGGGGGGGCTATCCGGGGGGCTATCTGGGGGGATTTCCATGGTCCAGGGAGGAGGGTGGGGGGGGGGGGGGGGGCTGTCCGAGGTCTAGGAAAGAGGGTGGGTAATGTATCAAAAACTCTATCTAGGTATCATACATAGAATTCCGACAAGACTGCGAACCGTCGCAGGGTGTCGTCCTGGACCAGGGCCAAATCACGGCATTCTCGCGGCGCGACCACGTTATGACGGTGGCGTGTTGGCTCGGTCCATCGACATTCATGTGAAATCATCTTCTGGATAAGAGCGAAGGGAGTGGGAGGAGGGGGGAAACATTTCGGCTGTCGCCTCCCTCCCCATTAGCTATGGTTGGGTAATGTATCTAAAACTATATCTAGGTATCATACATCGAATTCCGATAGGACTGCGAACCACCGTGGGGTGTTGTCCTGTAGTAGGGACAAATCATGGCACTATCGCGGTGTGACCGCGGTGTGACAGCGGCGTGACCGCATCGTGACCGCGGCGTGACCGCGGCGTGTTGGCCTGGTCCAACGACATTTGCGGGGTAGCATCTTCCAGCTAGGAATGCAGGGAGTGGGAAGAGGCAGGGAAATATTCAGACCGTCGCCTCCCTGCCCATTAACCATGGGTGGGTAATGTATCTAAAACTCTATATAGGTATCATAATCAAATTCCGACAGGACTACGAACCGACGTGGGGTGTCATCCTGAAGCAGGGCCAAATCACGGCATTACCGCGGATTGACCGTGGCGTGATCGAGGCATGACCACAGCGTGACCGTGGCATGACCACAGCGTGACCGCGGCATGACCGCGCCATGACCACGACGTGACCGCGACATGACTACAGCGTGACAGTGGCGTGTTGGCTCAGTCTATCGACATCCGTGGGGCAACATCTTCCAGCCAGGAGTGAAAGGAGCGTGATGAGGTGGGGAAACATTCCAGATTTCTCCTCCCTCCCCATTAACTATGGGTGGGTAATGTATCTAATAATCTATCTAGGTATCATACATCGAATTCGGATAGGACTGAGAACTTCCACGAGGTGTCTCCCTAGAGTAGGGCCAAATCACGGCATTACCACGGCGTGACTGCAGTATGACCGCATTGTGACCGCGGCGTGACCGCGACATGTTGTCCCGGTCCAGCAACATCCGTGGGGAAACATCTTTCGTCCAGGAGCAAAGGGAGTGGGAGGAAGTGGGGAAACATTCCGACTATCGCCTCCCTCCCCATTAACTATGGGTAAGTAATGTAACTAAAACTCTATCAAGGTATCATACAACAAATTCTGACAGGACTGCGAACCGCCGTGGGGTGTCGTCCTGGAGGAGGGCCAAATCATGGCATTACAGCAGTGTGACTGCGGCATGTTGGCCCAGTCCAGCGACATCCGCGGGGCAGCATCTTCTGGCCAGGATTCTAAATAAATCCTATTTAGTTGTCCTTCACATTATAGAAACTGATCTTATGTTATAAAAAACAGATTGTTGATTCAGGATTTTGGCATGATAAAGATATATATTTTATATTATTTGTTTTTAAAAGTGTTACTAGGAAATTGAAACTACCTATTGAGAGTCAAATTATGCAGGTGTATTACTTATCAATGATATATTCATTTCTTGGAACTCTATTAATAAAGCTTCAGTCACCTTGAGAACAATAGAATTTGAGAATGTTTTAACATCTTAGGATGCACCACAAATCTTATGGGAGAATTCATATTTGTAAAAGATCTAAGTGACCAATACGATAAAGAAAATAAAATAAAATAAAAACTAAACTAAAAAGTAGTCAATGATCTAAGTGACCAATGAGATAAAGAAAATAAAATAAAAACTAAACTAAAATATACATGTATTCTGTGGCTATACCTATCACCGCCCAACATATAAGTATAATCGCGCCCCATGGGTCAAATCCTGTTCTTGCAAGCATATGGGAAACATATCAATTTTCCAAAATGATAATATTAAATAGTACATTCCCATTAATTAACAATTACTCTTCCTATTAATGGTATATAATCAATTTGTCTTGAGTTTAAACTTAGTTTGGTTTGGTTCGATACAAGGTATGAGGTCTTATTATTCTTGGTTTTTATATTTACACTTGAGATATTTATTTAAAAATGATGCATTCATTTGGAATTATTATTTATGGTTTTAGTTCTTAGCCTGTTGCTATGGGGCCTGTCCACATGAATAATTCTTGGAATTTAGAGTTCAGTTGACATTTATGCGCTTTAATGTGATTGATGTCACTAATGATGAGGATTTAGATCAAGTAAAATATTCCTAAGAGGATTGGGACTTGTAGTGATAGGTGTGGAAATTGTACATCTTGCGTTTGATAAGGAAATACTTATGAATATGGATTGGAATCATGGTAGGTTCTTAGAGTGGGATGGTCCCTCTGAGTATATAAAATGTATTATGAAAGGTTTTACTCCATTTAATGATTCAAGAGTTCAACTAAAGAGATGAATGATGAGATTCTAGTGTGGGTATTGTGTATTTTCGGACATATTGGCATTATAATGCCTAGAGTCTTGGTGTTATTTAGCTTAGGATGGAACCTGGTTAGTGGGGTTGGGTTATAATACATGATTTTGATGAGGTTCTTGACCGGATTATCGAGAATACAATGTATATGGGTTCGACATGGTGTGCTTTTGTGACTAGGACAATCATATGGTGAGTAATCCTCTTTGTGTAGTTGGATAATGAGATGTGCATCGAGGCATGGGATAATCCTTGAGAGATGAGTCTAGACTATGTGACTGAGAGGATAGACTAGTATAGGTTTGATAGGATCGGGTGAGTGGACAACCCATGCGAGGATGATACGATGTATGGAGACACTTGGAGACACTTGGGGTTATTTATGCTATCTCATAGAGACACTTGGGGTTATTTCATGACTCCAACATACTCTATAAATGTTCCCTCACAATGTTTTATAAAAACAATTCCATCTCATGGATGACCCCAAGGCTCCTCTATCTTCTAATGTTTCCTCACACTAACACATCATGGTATTACACTATACAAGTGACTTACATCAACTAGTCAGGATATCATCACTACCCTCCATCGATAGAAAGAAGTAAAATACCTAAGTGGCCAATGCGATAAAGAAAATAAAATAAAAACTAAACAAAAACATACATGTATCCTGTGACTATACATGTCACTGCCCAATATATAAGAACCACACCGCCCCATGGGTCAAATCATGTTCCTGCAAGCAAGGGGGAAATAGTTCCATTTAATAATCTCTTCATTTTTCATTATGTTCTTTATATAGAACATTGTTGGAAACACCATAATAGTACACTTAGCCATTTAATATGCACCTATGATACATTAGTTGAGTTGAATATTGTGCACATAACCCTTCTATAACCCTGCCGAGTCGCACTGCGATCCGAGATTGACTACTCTGGTGAATAATAACCGATGCATCATAAAATGGAATTCAACATAGATTTCCCTTGTGTCTTAAATAGCTCTCCTATTAGCATCCACCATTCCCTGGTCAATTGTGAACTCCTTCTATAATGAATTCAAAAAAATAATAATACATATATCAATCCAAGCATTATCACTCTCAACACCCCATATTACTAGCCTGTTGAGTGGTTATAATGTAAAATAATAGCAGAGAAAGTGGTTGCTGTGTTGGGGATTGGAAAAACTATAACATCACAATGTTTATTTAAGTAAAAGTTCTATTTAAAGGAACATGATTGAATTGACACAATTCTTAGAGTCCAAAAATACTCTTGAATTTAAAAAACAATAACATAACAACTTAGTTGTTAAACTCAATAGGGGTGTAAAAATGGACCGATTACTGGCGTGGACCTGGACAGTCTGTGAGACATATTTTTACAATGGGCCCCGCCCAAGTAGTGTTTAGGGCAAGACTCGAACTAGTGAAGGCCCAACAAAGCCAGACCAAAACCAAGCCTAGATCAAGCCTGGCCTATCCCAATTGATAATTTTGTTCAATCTTATTTTATTTTGATGAATTGTAAGTTTACTATATTTTTTAATGTTAATTTATGTTATTTTTTACATTTTACATTTTTAAAAGACTTGGATTGGGACCCGGTCCAAACTATTGATATGTACCATGACACATTACATACCTATTCAGCAATTTGAATAACACCAGACATCACAACTGACCCCTTTCCATTTATGTCTGTAATTGGGTTGAAGTCATTGGTATTTCACCCCCACTCTCCCACCAGACCAAACTATCTAATTTCATACATATTCCCTTTAATGAGTGACAATGATTCATTTTCCACGCCTTTGGGTTTATGATATATACAATATAACCAAACTACTAAAATTTTCATTTTTTTATAACAAATTTACTCTTGAAAAAAGGACACTCAGAACTCATTATGTTGATTTTTGAACCAAATTTTTGCATATTTACAAATTCCTACTGAACTTAAAAAGACATTTTTCACCATTTACAATCCAATATATTCCCCTCCTCCTATATCTTTCATTACATAAAGCATCAGTGATCCAACTATTTCAATTACAAGCATCATGGGAACAACTAAACCATTAATTGCACATTTTAATGAACAAAAAAATAACATGGTTGAGCTAGACCTGTGAAGAATTAACAACAAAAAGATTTTTTCCATCCGGAATGTACAAAAAAAAATGAAAAAAATGGAAAATTAGGATTATAGCTAAACCATAAGAAAATCATCAACTAAATATACAAAAACACAGAAACCAAGATATTAGACGTCAGGAGAGGTCAGGTCTACCTTAGATGGGCAGTCCAACACATTGATTTGGAAAATATTTGCCTCTAGCTCTTCGGGGGAAGGGGTCGGACCCGATAATATTATTTCCCAGGTGGGAGGAGAGGGAGCCGAGAGTGGGGGATGTCTCGCGAGGTGTTCGACCATGGGGGGTCTCGCGTGCAACTGGAGAGGGGGCTGGGGGACGTCGGAGGAGGATATTGAGCCAAGAGGGGAGGGGGATGTCTCCAAGTGAGGGAGACGAGAGGGGATGGGGGGAACATTACCGGGAGCCAAGAGGGGAAGGGGAACGTCACCAGATGATAGGGAGGGGGGCCTGGAGGCGGAGGTGGAGGCGGAGGCCAGGAGGCGGAGGCAGAAGCCGAGAGGAGGTCGAGGTCAGGGAGGGGAGGAGTGCGCCAGGATGAAATGTCGTGAGGGAGGGAGCCCTAATTTGGGTATAATTTTTCCCAACGGTTAATTAAAACTGTAGGTAATAGTTCTCTTTCCCAGTGGTTTTTTTAAACCATTGAGAAAACCCGACATAAAACAGCCTATTCCAATGGTTTACTAAAACTGTTGGTATAGGTTCGTTTTCCCAATGGGTTTTCTAAACCATTGGGAACAGAGTGTTGGTATAGGCTCAATTTCCAGTAGTGAGATCCCCTAAAACCATTATTATATTTATTTCCCTGTCATTAAAAATCTCTAAAATCCTTACCAAAGCTAAAAACCTATAGATCTACATGAAATAGATGTATATCTAGAAAACCAAGAGAGGGAAGAAAGAATATATAGAGGAAACCAAAAAGAAACCATGAGAGAAGACTTACCGGAGATGAACTGCCTTTAAACCACCAATAAACCCCTTCGATTTGCTTCAAAATGGGTGGGAGAGACCCTATAGCTCAAGAGAACAAGGAATACCACATAGGGTCCATATGGGAGATGAAATGGGTGATTTCAGCAAATCTTGAATAGCCCTGTTAAAAAAAACATTTTTAATGGGCCACACGGTTAGCTTGCATGCTTATAAAAACCGTGCGCTAACCGTGTGGATGATACAACCTCGAAGGGTATATCACATGGCCTCATCACATGGTTTGAAAAACCATGTGAAAACCGTGTGGAACCCCACTACCTCGAGTTGTATGGTTACCAGGGAATTCTACCCGATTTTCCCTAACCATTCTCAAACAGTGCTGCCCTAAAAACCCCTCCAAGACTTTCCAAAACCATTCCAACTCTCCAAAACATCACCCAAATCATTATCAACCACTTAATATTCATAAATTGGTATAAAAAAGGGCCACATACCTTAAATCATGGGTGATGAATTCTCCCCACCATTGGACTTTCCATCCTCAGAATGTAGAGAAACACCACTCTGCAGAAAGAGCTCGGGCCATTGCTTGACCTTCTCTTTCACCCGTTCCAAATTCTCCACCTGAATCTGGCCATGATTCCACAAAACCCAAACTAAACCGATTATTTTAACATGAAAGAATTTCCCTTTCCTATCCATAATTCACACTGGCATGTGCACCAAAGAATCGTCTTGATCCAGTTCAACATGTTCCCATCGAATCACATGGTCTCGATCCGACTGATACTTTTTCAACTACGACACATAAAACACAATTTCCCCTACCCTAAACCATGGTGGAAAATCCAACTGATAATACACCTCTCTAATCCACTAAAGTAACAAAAAAGGACCAATATCCCTCAGAGATTTCATACCATTCTTTCCAAACCAATGATGTCCCAACTGTGGAGAGATTCTCAAAACACACATGATCACCCACTTTGAATGACAACAGTTTTCGACAATAGTCCACATACAATTTCTAACAACATTGTGTTGTCACCATCTTCTTTCTGATCAAAATTATATTCTCCATAGTCTCTTGGACAAGCTTCATTCCAATCATCGAAGTCTGACCTATTTCCACCCAACATAGAGGAGAACGAGATGGATTGCCATAAAGTGCCTCAAATAGAGCCATATGTATTGTAGCCTCATAAATTTTATTATTAGTGAACTCCTCTAATTGTAAGTTCTCCTCCCATGAACCAAAAAAATCCAGCACACAAGCCCTTAGCATATCCCCCATAGTTCGTATCATCCTACTAGATTATCCATCTGTCTGAGGATGATATGTCGTGCTCATCGTCTACTGTTTCCTAAGGCCTAGTTTTAAGGATTTAAAAAAAATGAGATGGGAACATTAGATCTCTATCTGATACAATAGAAACTAGAACACCGTGCCTATTTATTGATTCCTAAATATATATTTTGGACACATCCTCCACCGTATGAGATCCAAAAATTAGGATGAAATTGTCTGAATTTGTTAGCGGATCTACAATCACCCATATGGCATCATGTTTCTTAACCATTATTGTGAGGCTTTTCACAAAATCCATCACTATTTTCCCACTTCCACACTGGAATAGGCAATGAATGCAACATTCATACTAGCCACTGATGCTCTGTCTGGACTTGGTAACAAGTCAAGCATATCGAAACAAACTCGATGACTTTCCTTTTCATACCAACCCACAAAAACTACGACTTCGATGAATTATATATCTTCTAAATTCCAGGATGGACATACCACTTGGAATGGTAACAATCCCTAATAAGTTCCCCCTAACAAGCCACTCGTACCACCATCCGATTCCTTAAACAAGAAACCTGATTTTCATTCAGTTCCCATCCCTCAATGGTCTCCCCACCCTTGAGTTTTGAACTCATTTCCATACACTCAAAAATATATGTTTGTACCTCTTTAACCAAACCAACCATGTTAGGAACCAACAAAACTAGAATGAAGGCCACTCTATCACCCCAGTCCTCACATACCAACCATATTTTGGCAATGACCGACACCAACTGCCACTAATCTGATGCATGTTTCACTACAAGAGCATATGATTTTATACTTAATGCATCCACCACTGAATTTCCCTTTCTTGGTGTGAAAATTAATTAAAAATCAAACATATAGAGATAATCCAGCCATCTAGTTTACCTTAAGTTCAAATATATTTTTGAGAAAATTTGTCTTAAAATCTTGTGATTAGTAAACACCAAGAATTTCTAACTGAAGAGATATTGACACCAAATTTTTAATTCGTGAACCACTTCTGCCAACTCCAAATCACAATTTGGGTAATTCTTCTCATGAAACCTGAACTATCGTGAACCATATGCAACCACATGATCCCATTTCATGAGAACACACCCAAACCCAAATCCCTATGCCTCACCATACACCACATACCCTCTCCCTATTTCCAGAAAAAATGAGAGTGGTGCTGATGTAATATGAACCTTTATCTCTTCAAAAAATTTCTAACACTGCTCATCCCATTGAAATCGGACATTCTTACTTGTCGAAGTTGTCATCAGTGAGGCTAGTCGTGATAAATCAAGGACAAAACGTCTATAATATCCTGCTAAACCAAGGAAGATCCATATCTAAAAAATGTTCTTTGGTTGTTTCCAGGAGATAACAACCTTGTATTTTCCAGATCAAGTGAAACACCCTTCTTAGAAATAACATGGCCAAGGTAATGATCATCCTGTATCCCAAAGTCACACTTTGTCAATTTGGCATACATCTGATGATCCCTCAAGATCCCCAACAATATCCCAAAGTGTTTCTCATGCTCCGTTCTTGTCATCAAATACATCAGTATATCATCAACAAATACAACCAAAAAATAACCCGAATATCACTGAAATATTAAATTCATCAATAAAATGAATACTTCTGGTGAATTATTCAGGACAAAGGGCATAACCACATACACATAATGGCCATATCTACTTATCAATTTTGTTTTGGGAATATCCCTCTTCCTCACCCACAATTGCTGATATCTTGAACCCAAGTAAGTCACGGAGAACCACTAATCTCCCCTCAACTGTTCAAACAAATCATCAATGTGAGGAAGTGGATGTTAGTTATTTATCATAACCTGATTAAGTCTATGATAATAAACATAGATATGCAGAGTTCCATCCACCTTTTCAACAAAAAAATTGGCATTGCCCCCGGAGATGTGCAAGTCCGAATGAACCCTATGTTCTCTAACTCTTACAACTGAACTTTTAATTCTCTCAATATTTCTTGTGGCATAAGGTAATAAGGAAGTGAGATAGGACTGGAACCCATAAGTAGATTAATCATAAAATACACCTCACTCAAGAGTTTAAACCCTCACTCACAAGTTTAAACCCTTAGAATTATTTAGGAAAGACATCCATAAACCGATCCACTACTACCGAGAGAATAAATTTCTCAACACCTTCCACTAATACCATTGAAGAAGCCACTAACTGAAATGAGATCGTTCCATAAGCTGGTTCCATAAAATATGTTGCTCCCAAATTATCATTCTCCCCCTCCAAATAGGTGTTTAACGCCATCCTCCATTGTAAAACTAACCATTCATGAATAGAAATCTATGTGGGCCTTAAAAGTGTCCATCCAATCCATTCCCAGGATTATATCATAATCATTCATCTCAAGCACTAAGAAATCCCACATCAGTTCAATATCATCCACAACTATGCATCATGATCTACACAGGAAAGATCTACACTCTTTTTGACCTAGAGGATTATAAATTTTTAAAATAGAAGGCATCATTTCTATAGTTAAACACAAAAAACTAATAGAATGGGAATAAAGAAAAGAATGGGAAGCACCTATATCAAAAAAATCTTGCATCAATGTGGAATTCAAAAGAACCATACATCGCACTGTGGATCGTCTTGACTGATCATGCATCACAACCTTTTCAGCTCCGAACAACTACATCCTTGCCAAACTATGCTCTTTATTACCCTAATGACGTGTCATGGTATTGCCAAAATCACAATGAATAACTCAGCTCTGCTAATGAAGAGTATGTTTTTTTAACTCATCCAATCGAGGCATATGACACCTGTGACCCCTGAGGAGTGTCACAAATACCCCAACATGGAGCATTAAAACTATATAGCTGAATATTCCCCATATTCTTATAGTTATGAAATGATCAGGGTTGTGCTAAACAATCCTGATTGATGTGTCCCATAGAGCCAAACAGAAAACATCCGGGCTTACTCTGAGGCTTTGGAGGAAGATTCACTGATCCTGCCATTAGATTCTGAGTCATACTCCCACCCTGAAAATAAGTGTCCCTCTTGCACTTAAACCCATCTTTTAAGTTCCCACTATTTCCCATTGGTACCATAATACTTCGCCCACATATGGCCCCCAAAAGATCTTTCTCAGGCAGCGTATCTCTATTTCCCATTTCTATGTAATCCTCTATGCACAACAATGTTATCATGAATTGAATTTCCTGATTCAACCTAGCTTCAAATATTTTTTCCTTCAACAATGTATTACCCACCACCTCAGGTGAAAACCACACTATGTTCATAAACTTATCCACATATCCATTTAACAAAATTTTCTACAACATAAAGAAAAATAAATACATTGTACGCTAAATTATGAATGTATGAGGGTATAATTGTTTATTAAAAAATTCCTCAAAACACTCTAATGTCACACCTTGGTCCATCTCAACATGGTTTTCCAGTTCCCACCAATAAAGGAAAAGATCATCCTACATGTATATGGATAACTTCACTTTTTGCATATCCAGTGTTCCCAAGAATTTAAATATACTATTCTTTCAATACAGACACGTTTTATCCCTTTATTTCTTTGAATCACCCCTAAAAATGTGTGAATTTTTCCTTTCAAACTGAACTGAATGATCAATATTCTTCAGTTCATCCACTTTATTCCAACTTTTTACAACATGTAAAGATTTCACTATACTCTTCAGTAGCTGCTGGTTCACCTGAGGACTAGGTACAACCATAATTTTAGCATCCTCCTCTAGTTGGTCTCTATGATGCCTGCCCGGTGCCATTTCTATCAATATAAAAACAACCATCAGTCCTTCACCCATAGCAAGAAAATGATTACATTTCAAATTCAATTACATAAAAGCTATCACAATCAGGATTTCCACAAGTTCATATTTCCAATGGTGCACTATTATAGAAAATCTACCATGTTTTAAAAATCGACCCATTTTCAAAATACCACAATGATTCAAATTTCATATCCACACATTTGAATTAATTTCATGATTTTCCAGCCATCCATATATTCATACAATAACATAAGACATTATACCAAATGAAATATTCATCCAAGAGGGAATTAATTTCTACCATGCATTCCATTCTCATCTCATTGGCTACACCCATGACAATGAGATATCCAATGCCTATAAGTGTCTCCAAAAAACAATTATACCCAACTCCTTGGTAACTTGAAGTTCATTATAAAAGGATTAAATATGTACTTTTTTTCTATAAATTACATGTTGCTACAATCCTATACATTTCTACAATCCCAAATCAATGAATGGACCAAATAAAAATGTCAACACCAAGGCCAACAATTAACGCCAACAGACCAAACAAACTTATACAACATGAAACATACTGCACCTTCCATATTGGCTTGGGAAGGTAGTGAGGTGCTACTAAGCCTTAAGAGATGTTCCCAAGATTCCAAAGGTTGTAAACAAATACCAAGGGATCCAAGTATTAATTGGGGAACAATCTTTCCCTTATAATAAAATCAATCATCTAAACAAGGCATAACCTACCAACACTACATGATTCATGTCAAAAATGTATTACAACTCAACAAGACCAAAATACCAATACAACAACCACAATATAAACAATCAGTGTACCAAGTAGAAGACTCAATAATAAAATCCAAATGAAACCATGACACGCTCTATGGGTCTACAACAAGCTCCATGCTCAAAGCACCATACTGCCCATGTATCATGATGAACTACTAGAAAAATGAGATGCTTTAACCTTACATGTGTCCCAAAATACAACATGTAAAAAATTTACAAAGTTCCATAGCATGGGTGAGTAATAATACTTCATATTATTTCCCTAAATTACTTATCTACACACGCCACTAGGATAAAAAAATTATCTCAATTATATAAAATAGATTATGTAAATCATAAATAGTTCAACAATTACCGATAAGCTAAACACACCCTTACCAAGACAGCTTACCCAAACTGTGTAACCCAAGGGAAATCCAAACAACCATTACATAATCCATTTCACTATTTCACACCAGAACAACAATTTTCATCTTTCATAACACACATTACAATTCCAACAACCAGGGTGGAACTTCCCATCCAAACCCAATTACTATTTTTCCAAATTAGTGGTACTTCCTAAACACTTATCCATAACGGTGGGACTTCCATACATTATCCATTATATTTTATAGTAATAATTACCACCCACTTCCCACACAATCAATAAAATCCATAATACATAATGAACCAATAATAATAAAGTAAACCAGGGCCACACATTATTCACACAACCAATTCAAACACACGCCAAATCACTTCATTAACCCCCCATTTATTGAAAACAACCTTTTACCATTTTCCATGTCAAACCACATTTCAATAAAACAACATGCCTATTGAAATTCCACTTTTGATAAAACATTTTCCATAATTCAAACCATTATCGATTTTAAAACAAACATTATAAAATCACACACCAAAATTCCTTTAGAAACAATATCCCATTTTACTAAAAATCCCCAAATCGTCACCAAATGGGTTTCCATGAAGATTCACACATCATAATAAAAACTAATTTCAGGAAATAAAAATTAATTGAAAACAAGGCCTCATGTTCTAGAAAAGTGGAGTTGAGAGAGAAGCCACCTACCTTTAGTGTTTTGGAGAAATCGACCCTCAAGGAACAGCACCACCAATCCCGGAAAACGCTCCACCAAAACCACTCTAGATTTTCTTATATATCATAAAAATGACCTAAAATAGTCAGATAAGGCAAAAAAACCCTATATCTTCAAGAAATAGATGTAAATATATAAAACCAAGAGAGGGAAGAGAGAATATCGAGAGGAAACTACAAAGAAACCAGGAAAGGAGACTTACTAGAGATGAACTGTCTTCAAACCACCAAAACCCCCCCTTTAATTTGCTTCCAAAATGGATGGGAGAGCCCCCTTATTACTTTTGAACAAAGAATAACGTTTAGGGTTAATTTGGGAGAATAAATGGGTGATTTAAGGCAAATCATGACTATCCTCATTAGAAAAAATTAATGGCCCGCACGGTTAGCTTTCACGGTTTGGAAAATTGTGCGCTAACTATAAGGATGTTGCTACCTTGAAGGGAATCTCACACGACATCCTTAAATGGTTAGAAAAAACATCCATAAACCTTGTGGAACTCCACTAACTCAAGTTGCATGGTTACCTGGGAACTCTACATGGTTTCCCCTAACCATTCTCAAATTATACAGCCCTAAAAAGGCCTCCAAGACTTTCCGAAACCATTCCATCTCTCCCAAAAATCATCCAAAAATTTATAAACCACTTAATTTTCATACAAATGTATAAAAAAGGTTCACATAACTAAAACTAGGGGTTCTACATTACCCCATATAAGTAAAAATTAAAACCGTTAACTTTGAAAAGTTTGTTACCATAATTGAAACTAAAACAAGTAAACTAATGGCTAATCAAAATGATAAGCTTTAAAATGACACTAAAACATGTCTAATATATATTTATTTATGATATTATAACTTTATTTTATCTTATTTTAGAATAAATATCCAATTAGTAGTGTTTGGATAGACAATGAATTTATTATAATTTTTTTTTGAGAAATTCTAAAAGTCTCCCTCACCACCATTAGAGAAGGAAACATCTTAACTCACTTAATTTCACCAATTTGAGCCTTATATATATATAAAATACCCTAACAATTTATATTCTGAGGTTACCTATCCAAATTTTATAGTTTTTTATCCTCTCAGAATACATAACCTATAACCCTTATATTTGATCCATTGGAGATGTTTCTAAGAAGAGGTAATCACTCTAACTGATCACTTTCTTTTTCTATTATTCTTTAACTCTTATAAATCTATGATGATTATTAGAAAATAATAACTTCATTATCCTAGTTATATTGAAATGTTATTATTATTATATTATCACAATTATGCATACTCTCTCTCATCATACAAGAAGTAAAAATATCACTCGTGTGTACGTACGACTTACCATCTCCATGTAGCGATAAAATTTATTTGTCATCACCATTTTTTTGGATGGGTATTATGATTGGTTTAAAAAATATGTTTGATTCATATAATATTAAAATTATTGTGGAATGATTAATTATTATTTACCTTTATTTTATTCTATTAGTCGAAAAATGAAAACAACGTTCATACGTACGTACGACCTACCATCTCCTTGAATGGTGGAATTCATTTTATATCTATAATTTTTATAAACGATTATAAATATTTATTTAATAAATATATATTATTATTAAAAAATTATTAAAATTTTTAAATTACGGTACCACGATCAAAGTATAAGGACCGGGACTTCGGAAGTGAAGCATGCTTGGAAAATGAAGCAGTTATCACCCGAACCATTTATTTTAGTAAATAATTATTAATAAATGGGTGAATTGAAAAAATAATACATGGTATGATAAATATATTTACATTTAATAAATGTATAATAAATTTGTATTTATTATAATTTTGTTTCAAAAATAAGGAAAGAGGATACTTTTGGTAAAGGTTTATTCAATAATATCATTATTAATCGAGATTGTTTATGTTTTAGTGTTTCTTGGGGAATATTTATCTTTCATGTAAATATTTTCTAAATAAAATTCAAAAATGGTTTTAATATTATCATATGAATATTTAGATTCATTTTTACCCCTATTTTATTTTTTTACAAAATGGTTTTAATGGAATATTTTTATCATTTTACAAAAAAGGTGGTTTGTGACTTTTCCAAAAATAATATGAAAGGAATATTTTTTTAAAATAAACATCATGAGAGTATTTCCCCACTATTGTGGTTTCTTAATGAATTTAAGATCCTTCGAAATATTATAATATTTTTTAAAATAATTTTTTTTGTAATTTCACAACTATAAAAACATATTTTAAAAATAGAAGGGTATTTTACTAAATAATTATATAAAGTAATAATTTAAAATAATTTTCCATCTAAGACAACATTATTTGATGTTACTTATGTTTTACTAGGGATATGCTACCACGATAACATTCTTATTATTTCTCTGAATAGCTTATGTTTATAATTTCATGATGTTTATGAATTCCATTTTTTTTTTCATAAGTTATATTTTGATGAAATGATTATGAAACCCATTTATTTTAATGGGTTATGATAAGATAAACGATTTATTTTCTTATAGTAAACATATGTATGGTCTTCATTATGTGATTGGTGGGACCTATATCTCCCTATAATGCATTAGGAAATTAATTATATATCATGATATGGATATGGGAAATGATTCAATGTTCTTGATCTTTTATGGTAATCAAGTCGATGTGATTGATTTTTTATGAGAAACAAGCTGATGTGCTTGATCCTTAATGGGAAAAAAGTTTTGATACCCAATCCAATGATCTTGGTAGTTAACATTGACATATGAATTGGTTTCTATACTTATTCTTATGCCACATACATTTTTGACATGAACCTATAGTTTATGACCGAGTTAAGAAGGATTCTTCATCTTATGATTAATGTCTTTTGAATTGTTAGTGTTTTATGGCATAACCCAGAATCATGATCTTTGTTATATTGGGAATGAACTTTTTATGTTATGGTCTAGATCTCATTTATATATGCTTTTATTATTCTTCTATAGGATCATCAATTTATATTTTCCATGTTTTCACTTACTAAGAATCTGAGAACACAATTTTATTATGTTTCTTTTCCCCAGGATATAAAGAAAGGTGATAAGTTTGAAATATTAAAAAGGGTTCTAATTTTTATGATATAAGTGGGTGATTGTATAGATATTATATTAACTAGTTATTTATGTTTCCATGATTCCAAATTCACTCTACCTTTATGGTCCTCATTTTAATGTTTGTGTAATGTAATTAATATTCATATAAAAAGATGTAATATTTATGTATGAGAATATAGGGCTATTATAGTTGGTATCAAAGCACAATTTAGTTTTCCTTTGAAACTAGGATGAGAAAACCTTAAAAGGATCACTAAGGATAAGTATAATTATTTTTAACAAAATTATAGTTTTTTTCTTAAATATCATCAATAAAATAGGATTAAAACTAAGGTATCATAAATTTTATAATAAATTTCCCTTGATTAAGTTTTTTTCCCACTATGGATAGTTTTTATATCACTGTGATTTTTGGTTTTTGTTAATGGCTGGAACTCAAAGGAACCGTGTTAATGATAAATGTAATAGGAAATTCCATGATTGTCTTATTGAGAAAAAATGTTATGGGGGAAAGAATTAAAAAAATTTAATCTCACACCACGTTCTCAAGCTACAAATCACGATATACTACAAAATGAGAAAAGGGGTGATTAAAATTCTATTGATTCCTTCATGAGGCCAGACCCACCTTTTTTAGTTGGTCTTCTTCCCCACTAGTGCACTAGTGATGGAATAACACCATTGAGAAAATAATATCTATTATTTAATTCTAGATACATGAAAAATTATCCTAACTACTTATCATCTATAAGGTGTTGCAGATCAATAGAGGAATCTCATCAAGAATAAGATGTAAGAGGAAGAAATTGGCTCCCTGAAATGGGATGAGTTCGAGAACTTATTTTTCAATTAATAATTTCCACTTATTGTTCATAGAAATATACATAAGGAGTTACTTGAGAAAAATAAAAAGTATTATGTATAAAATGGTACCTATGAGAAACATTTTATAGTACATGCAAGGTACACATCTTGTATTACCAACCAAACTGAAATTAAGGTTGACCAATTATTTAGTGGTGTAAAACCAAGTCTCATAAGGAAATTATCCATATGATACTTCAATATCTATGATGAAATTGTTTGATATGCACTAAAATTAGAAATGTAACTTAGAGATACCCACAATTCCCTTGTTTTTGATAAGAAAATAATGATTGATCCCCATGAAAACATGAATAAATCACATGGTGGAAAGAAAATCCATCCATCTACATTCCAAAAATTTGGGAAGAAATGTCAAGGGATGTGTCTAATTGAAACTGGTAGGTTCTTTAAATGTGGACGTGTGGGTTATATAGACCATGAATTTATAAAATAAATGAGTAGGATGGATAATGAAATGGAGGAAAAGAAGATGCCAAATAATAGACCTCCCATGCCCTAATGCTTCAAATGCACAAAGTATAAGAATTCTTCTAATCAGTTCCCAAATACTATGGTTAATGACGATGATCGAATTTAGAAACTACTTAAGCCTAAAGAATAATTTAAATCACATGTGATCACTATTGGTAATGTAGAGTACGACAAAAAAGTAGTGAAAGGCACACTTACCATCCACTCTAAAATAGCTAATTTCTTATTTGATTCTGGATCCACATAATCTTTTATTTATGAATAAATTTCTAAGGGTATCATCGTATCACCTCAAAAACTATATGTGGTGGTATCTGTGAAAAATACTAATCTCCCAAAGATTACATCTCAAGTTTATAATTATTCTACCATTGATTTTTTTTGGGAAAATGCTTCCTGCAAATCTGGTGATTCTTCCTTTAGTTGAATTTTATGTGTTTCTTAGAAAGGATTAGATTTTTAAATATGGATCTCATATCAATTATTGAATAAGGGGAGTCTCATTTCATAATATAAATATAACTATGATCATTTATCAATTAAATGATGAATATGTACTTCAAAATGAAATTAATTTCACATTTTATTTCTTAATTCCTATAAATGAAGATTATCTATCTTAGATAATTGGGGAGAAACTCAACATTAAGGATATACATATTGTATGGGAGTTTTTTGATGTATTTTTTGAAGATTTTATAGGACTTCCATTGAATCATGAAGTTGAGTTTTTTATATAACTCACACATTGTTCTATGCCTATTTCGAAGATACCTTATAGAATAGCCCCATCTGAGTTTCATAAATCGAAGAAGAAACTATAGGTGAATCGTGATAGGGGATTTATACACCCTAGTTAACCTCTTTTGGGTGTACCTGTTGTGTTTTTAATAATAAAGATAGATCGATGTTACCCTACATTAATTATTGAGTACATAACAAGATCACTATCAAGAACAATTATCCCCTCCCTTGCATTGATTACTTATTTGATCAACTTCATGGAGCTAAATAATTTTCCATGTTTTACCTTAATTTTGTATATTTTAAATTGAGATTCAAGAAGAAGGATATTCCCAAGAAAACATTTCATACAAGGTGTATACACTTTGAATTTATAGTGATGCATTTTGGTCTTACTAATGCACCAACTATCTTCATGCATGTAATGAATAGAGTCTTTAGAGACAATATTGATCATTTTATGGTAATTATTATTGATGATATTCTTTAATATTCAAAGTGAAAGGAGGATGATGAATATCACTTAATAATTTTGTTGAAGTCCCTGAGAAAGGATAAGATTTATGGAAATTTAATCAAGTGTTAATTATGGATTCAAAATGTTTCATTTTTTTGTCACATAATGTCAAGATAGGGAATATTAGGGGACCCATCAAAGAATTATTTTTTGAATATTTTTCTATACCAATTACTGTGAATGAGATCCAATTGTTTTCTTGGTTTGGAAGGATATTATCAGCTAGTTATGGAGAAATTATCTTGATTTTCAAATCCAATCACCAATTTACTCAAAAGGGTGTTGTGTTTCTTTAGAGAGATGAATGTGAAGAAAATTTTGAAGAAAAAAAGAAAATTTTATTTAGTTCCCCTATTCTTACATTACCCCATAATGGATAATGGTATGTATTCTATAATGTTGTATCTGAGAAGGTATTTGGATGAGTTCTCCTAAAAAATGACATGGTTATAGCTTATGCCTCATGAAAACTTATGGTTTGCAAGAAAAATTACCCAAACCATGATTTAGAGATAGTTGTAATAATATTTTCCTTAATGAAATAGAGGAATTGTATATATAGAGAAAATTTTGATATATATACTGATCCCAAAAGTTTAAATTATATATTCCATCATAAGGAGTTGAATGTGTTCCAAATAATATGGTTGCAACTAATTAATTATTATGATTTCTCAATACTTTACCACACTAGGAAAGAGAACATGGTGGTAGATACATTGATCCAAAATGATCAAGCTAGTTTATCTATGATGAGGATCACAAATGATCTAATATTTATGAATTTATGAATAACGGACATGAAAATTTTAAAGGAAGGGGATAAATATTATCTGGATCTAATAAATTTTCAAACCTCAATCCAAGTGAAGATTAAATAGGTATAGAGGAAAGATGTAGATTTGTTATGGCATGTGAGAAATGTTCCTGAATTCTACCTTGATTGTGATGGAATAATAAGGTTCGTAAACTGTCACCACTCGACCCATATCCAATACCCACATTATAAAACCATGGTTGTAGCCCGAAAAAACCATGGGTATTGGTTAAACCCACGTTTTTATGAACCATGGATGATGGATCCATTGGTATATCCTTGGTGATTTTATCATACACTGTGTTTTGGTTAAACTGTGGGTATATTCTATAACATGAGTTTGTATAACCATGAGTATAGATTTTCCAAGCATAAAACATATACCCATGATTCATTGAATAGTGGCTATAGCTACCTGTCCCCATTTTGTAGTATCAACCCTTCCATCCTATCCTAAACCAGTAAATAAAATACAAACCATAGTACGCCTTAAATTCAATAAATATAGTGTATATTTAGCAATCAAACAACTTATTGTAATAATTTTCAAAGAAATTAGAACACTATAACACAAATATACATCCAAACAGATAACAATTCAAGTCATTAAACAACATCTTGATGTCTCTGTTTTGAGAATGGGACCCCCTTTCACCAACTATTTTTGACATTTCTTAGGAGGATCTGTCCCAAAATCTGTACAAAGGCATGGATGAAGGGAGGATACTTCCTTACCACCCCCAAGCTTTGGATGTAACCCTCTCTCATCTTATGTTTTCAGATGAAATTATAATTTTATTGAATGGAAGGAGGCCATACCTTCAATATTTCAGCATAATCATGACTATGTATGGGTACTCGAGTAGCCAATGGATCAATAATCGTAAAATAAGGGTTTATATTTCCAAAAAATGTTCCATAAGAAAGGTACGAGACATTCAAGATATCCTAGGAGTTCAGAGGAAACAATTTCCTTTGATGTATCTTGGTGCTCCTATCTCAAATGGTAGAGTTAAAAAGACCTTCTTTAATGACCTCATCAGCAGGATGCTTGGGAGGATTCTCACCTAGAAAAATAAATTCTTATCCTTCAGCGGGCGTGTGTCTCTTATCAATAGTGCTCGGGTATCAATTAAAATGCATGTATTCTCCATCATAAAACCTCCCAAAGGTATCATTCTTATGATGGAAAAAATGTTGAACAAGTTTCTCTGGCATGCAAATGATATAGGCCGATGCAGATGGGATGCTTGGAATCATCTGGCGAAATCAATTGGGGAGGGTGGAGTGGGCCTCAGGGATTTATCAATTACCATGAAAACCATGTGGGGTCGGTTGGCTTGGGATTTCCTTTCTGGTGATTCTCTTTGGTCCAAGATTATTAGAGTTAAATACGGGCCACTTTGGGAGGAGTGGGATGATCGCAAACTCTCCAGGTTGGCCAAAACCATTCGTTTTCATCCGGATATCCTTTAGATAGATACTTGTTTTTTAGTAGGAAGAGGAGACATTAACCATTGTAATAACAACTGGATTAGCGGGAAGCTATTCTTCCCATGTTTTCCAATTCCAGATATGTATATCAAAGAGGCTAACCACTTCCCTAGTTTCCTGGAGTGCATTATGAATAATGAACAGAAGGAAACATTTTCTGGAATTGTTTTTTTCAGAAGAGGACGATAGGTGCTGTTTCAAGAGATTGGGGATTGGTGACTTCAGAGGTCAGGATTACCAGGGTCTCTTTCTTTTTGAGGGAATGCACATTGAATGGTCCTTTTGTCTGCGGTTCAAAAAGGTACCCATGATAATCAATTTTTCGGTCTGGAGAGTGCGTAACCATGAAATCTCAATGGAGGATAATATTCAGAATAGGGGATCTCACGGGCCTTGTGATGCCTTTGTTGATCACATCCCAAACAAGAATCGGCCTTCCACCTCTTTTTCACGGGTGAGTGGGTTTTCTCCCTCTGGTCAGCCATGGCTATATGGGGACATTATGATCCTGCACAAGATTCCTTGTAGATTTTTATCATTCGTTGGCTCTCGATCCCAGGCTGTCAAGAGATGGCTATCAAGGTACATGCCCTCATCGTCACTGCTATCTTTTGGATTCAATGGGATGTGAGGAATAAATCATGGTTTGAAAATCGACCCATGACTTCAGTCCTACATATGAGAATGAAGGTTTTGATACATGAGATTTTTTCCCTTGTGAAAGATGGAATCTGGTCTACTCTTATTTGCAGTCTCCTCAGAAGATCATTTGAGTCTATGAGGACCCAAGGTTGTTGGATCAGCTGGCTTCCACCGGTGCACAGCCTCAAAATCAATGTGGATGGCTCCTGTTTGAATGGCCATATTCATGGGGGGGGGGTGTCTTCTTCGTGATATTTATGGTTCAGTGTTGATTAATTTTAGCTGCTAGTATGGTACATGGAACTTATTAGGACCAGAAGTGAGAGCTTTACTTTCTGGTCTTAAGCTTTGTAATATCCATGCACTAGTCGTCTCAGAGGTAGAATCAGATAGCGAGGAATTGGTCTATGTTATACATGGAAAAGCGACTCCTCCTTGTCATCAGAAGTATCTGGTTCATAGATGTTCTGTGGAGATTGGTCAGGGTTGTTCGGTGAGTCATGTTAAAAGAGTGGAAAATTATGCTGTGGATGCCCTATCACAAGGGAGCAATTCACAAGACCACAAGATCATCTATTCCAGTCTAGGTTCCCTTCCCGTGGAATACAGAAATGTTATTCAAGGGAATTCCCTTGAACTTGACTACTTTTGACCTCCATGATCTATTATGGTTTGATGGGGTGGTTCCTATATTTTATAATAAAAAAACAATTATCAATCAATATCACCACCTTCACCAATACCCTCACCCTAATCACCATTATAAAAATCATCATCACCAACAACCTCATCTGGAGTACCATTATCATCATCATCATCCTCATCATCAACATCATCATCATCACTACCACTACCACCACCACTTCCACCCTCATCTACTCGATCGCCACTATAAACCTCATTGACATCACTCAGGGAATTATATAAAGAGCACATTGAATACATACATGAATAAAAATTAGTATATTTCTCTGATGGGATTGATGTACTTATAATTTATATAGCTTTAAATAAGTGTTTGATGATCAATTTACTTCGTTAATTCTCCTGTAAAGCTATTTTTTACCTCAACTTCTTCTGCATGAATGTTTTGCAGCTTGGTGATATAAGCGGCTTGAGAGGAGCCCAATGAAGAAAAATACCTAATAAGTATGATGTTTTTTCTAGGTTGACATCGGAAACTGCCATGGTTCTCTTTACTTAATACCCGACTCAAATGATCAGTTGGCATAATGTTTTCATCCTCTCTCTCATGATGGACCTCCAAGGATGGCTGTTGAATATATATAAAAAATATTTAATTATGAATTACATAAAAAAAATTATATATAAATAAAAAATTAAAATATTTTCTTATGTTTTTTCATTTACTTCACTTCCATCATTTTTATTCATACTCGATAAAAATAGTTTTTCTCGAGGTATAAGACCTTTAATACTCAATTCTGATTATAAAAGATGGGATTGGTTAATATAATACTACACTGTTAAATAATATTAAAGTGATAAACCATGAATGAATTAAAATTTTATTCATTTAAGAGATCCATAAAAATGAAGAATTATCTAAATATACATTTAACTTGAAATTTAATATTAGCAGAAAAAAATGTAAACAATACATACTAATTAGCATGATAAATATGTGTCTAATATGGATTACTCTTGTATGTTCATTTCCATCCAATTATATTGGTGTTATGTTATTTTATTATTCATTCACTTGATAAATTTTATCATTTGGTTATTTGGATAAATTTTTTAGGTTTGGATGTTTGGTAAATTATCCTATTGGTCATTTGTCCATTTGGTCATTTAGGACATTTAGGCCATTTAAGATAATTAGTCATATTATGTTAATTATTCAGGTTTGGAAAATTACGTCATTTATCCCAATTATGTCATTTAGTTCCTATAGTCCAATTTGGACATTGAATCCAATTAGTCAATTTATGCCAATTAGACTATTTTGTCCAATTTGGAAATTTAGGTCAATTGGAAAATTTGTCTATTAGACTATTAGGCTATTAGGCTAATTGGCCGTTAGGCCATTAGTCTATTATTCCAATTAGGAGTTAGTTCATTAGGAAAATTTTCCATTAGGCCATTAACATAATTATTCAATTAGTCCATTATGGGATTAGAAAAATTTGCCAATAGGCTATTAGTCTATTAGTCAAATTAGAAATTAGGCAATTAGGCCATTATGAAAATCGCACAATTGGCCATTAATACATTAGGATTACTGAAAAAATTGGACATTAGTCCAATTGGCTATTTGGCCATTATTTCATTAGGCTAATTGGACAATTGGCCAATTGTCCACTAGTCCAGTAGCCCAATTGTCCATTAGTCCACTAGGCCAATTTTTCAATTAGGCCATTAAGACATTAGGTCATTAATCCATTAGGCCAATTAGACATTAGTCTATTAGGTCAATTGGAAAATTTTCTATTTAGGGCATTTTGGACATTTAGGCCATTTAGGGTAATTACTCCATTTATTTAATTTATGGCAATTTAGGACATTTAGACCATTTAGAACATTTATTCCAATTGACCAATTAGGAAATTAGGCAATTAGTATAATTATCCAACTGGACATTATTCCATTAGGCCATTAGATCATCTGGATAATTAAATTATTATACCATTAGACCAATTGGTCGTTAGATAATTATACTATAAGTAAAACTTACTATTAGGAAAGTTTTATGATTTACTCTTGGGACATTAGGCCAATTGGATTTTTGTCCATTATTCCATTAGGCCAATTGGTCATTTGTACATTATTCCATTAGGACAATTTTCCAATTGGACATTAGGCCAATTGATAGTAATTCCAATTTCCCATTAGGACATGAGGTCATTCGTCCTATTGTGCAATTAGGCTAATTGTCCAATCCATTAGGGCATTACGAAAATTGGTAAATTATAAAATTAGGTCATTAGGCCATTATTTTAATTGCATGTTAGTCCATTTGGAAATTAGGCAAATTTTCCACTAGGCCATTAGGCCATCGAGTCAATTTTCCATGAGGCCATTAGGCCAATTGGCCATTAAGACATTTGCCCAGTTATCCAATTGGCCATTATTAAGTTAGGCCAATTAGATTTTAGTCAATTCTTACATTAGGATAATTGACCATTAAGACATTAGGCCCTTAGGGAAATTGGATATTATAATGATTGGCCAATTAGCCATTAGGCCAATTATTCAAATAGACCGTTAGGGCAATTAACCATTATTCCTTGAGGCCAATTGGCCATTAGAATATTAAGAAATTATTCCAATTGTCAAAGAGGACATTGGACCATTGGGACATTAAAATATTTCCATTAGTCCATTAGTCCAATTTTCCATTAGTTTATTAGTACATTAGGCCAATTGGATGTTATAAAAATTTCCCCACCATCCATTATTCCATTTATCCAATTGACCAATTTTCAATTATGAAATTATTACAATTTCCAATTAGACCATTGGGTCATTAGTCCAATTGGTCATGAGGCTATTCATCCATTAGGCCATTAGTCCAATTGGCCATTAGGCCATTATTCCAATTGGCCATTAGGCCATAAGCACATCAATCCAATTGGACAATTTGACATTTGTCCATTAGACCGTTAGTTTTACTGTAAATTAGTCCATTAGGCCATTAGGCCAATTAGAAATTAGTCCTTTTGGACAATTTTACAATTTTCCATTAGGAAATTAGGTCAATTGGCCAATTCTCCATTAGGCAATTAGGAAAATTGTCCATAAGGCCAATTGGGAATGAGGACATTAGGAAATTAAGACTATTGGCCAATTATCCCATTCGTACATTATTCAATTGGGGCAATTGGATGATAGGACATTATTACATGATACCATTAGGACAATTGTCTAATTTCCCCTTAGGCCATTTGTCTAATTGTCCAGTTGTCCCTTAGTTCATTAACACAATTAGAGGTTTGGAAATTATGGAATTAGTCAAATTGGTCATTATGACAAATGAGAATTAGGCTATTAGGCCATTAGTACAATTAGAAAATTGACCCTTAGGATATTAGGCTAATAGGCCATCATTCCATTAGGTCAATTGGCTATATGGCCGTTATGAAAATTGGTTTTTAGGCTGTTAGGACAGTTGGCCATTATGCCATTAGGTGATTAGGCCAATAATCAAATTAGAACATTAAGCCAATTGGACATTAGGAAATTAGGCCATTATTCCAATTGGATATTAGGAAATAAGGCCATTAGGCCAATTGGCCATTACGGAATTAGGCCATTAGGCCAATTTATTCTTAGTACATTAGGACATTAGGTCATTAGGCCAATTTTCCATTACGCCAATTGGGCATCAGGCCATTAGTCCATTAGTCCAATTGGATAATTAGACCATTATACCAATTGGATAATTGTAAATTAGTCTTTTAAGATAGTTTTACATTCGTCCATTTTTTCATTAGGACATTATGACATTAGAATATTAGGCCATTAGTCCAATTTTCCAATTAGGCTATTAGGACAAAGGCCAATTTCCCATTAGATCAATTGGTGATTTGGTCATTAGGAAGTTATTCCAATTAGACAATTAGGAAATTAGGAAAATTAGTCGTTAGGCTATTATCCCAATTGGAAATTAGTCCATTAGCTCAATTGGCCAATTTTACATTAGGCCATTATTCCAATTGTACAATAGGGCATTAGTTCAGTTGGCCATTATGCCATTTGAAATTGGAATTTCTTACCTTATATTAAACGTATTAATAACAATAAAACATAAATTTCATCATGAAAAGATAAATAAGTAACAATAAAAAACAAGTTATTATTTCAATTAATATTAAAGTATGTGGCACTTCTCATGATCAGATATTGTAGTGTACCCCAAAGTGTAAAAATAAATCCTTGAATCTTTGATCTTTTTGTTTTTCTCCAACACATCCTAAGACAAAAAAAATCAATGCAAGTAATCAGAATTAAATTTTCTATGAAAACCATTAATGACTAGGAATACCTTAAACTCATAAATCTTCCAATATATGGTCATTTCTTTATATTGTGTTGTTGGAAAATCAAGGAATATTAGTACAACCTCAAACTTACAACCATATCTACTCTTAAAAACAACATATAACACATGCTTATTTGATTTCCATAACTCCACAAGATCCATAAACCTTGCAACCTCAACAGCTTCACCGTCGGGAAAATTAAACCGATTATGCAATAAATATGTTAATTAATATAAAAACAACAATACTATGGATATAAATTTAACAAAGTATCTTTACCATACCACCACACATGATTTCTCCTTAATGTATGTAATGATATTACTCTGTGAGAATAGTTTCACTAGAATTATATCATTGTAGTTGGATATCGTTCCCATTAAACTTCTACACTACCTAATGCTTTTACCTATCTTAGGATTTTCTTCATTATAATCCACTATTATTTGTGTTTGGTGATTACAGGATTCCCACATATGGGAGTACTGATATCACGTACTAGAAGATCCATCTGAATAAGATACAAGGAAAAATATAGGAATTAAATCACATTAAAATAGGAAAAAATTAATGTGATATAATTTGACTCACTTATAATAAAAAACTGTGATACATACTACTCATTAGGCTCACATAGATCCATGGGTTGTTCTGATTGAGTAGACTATAAAGGGTAACTACTAAAAACATGCTTATAACAATGCTATCATTTATCAGCACTAGAAAAATTTGTTGATAAAGTTCGTCTTTATCAATGCTAAAATACGTGATGATAAAGGAATCCCTTTACCAGTGCTAGAAAAAGTGCTGATAAAGGGAACCCTTTATAAATGTTTTTTAGCACTGCTAAACAAAAACCTCTTTGAGCTCTTTATTTTAATACTGTTAAAAGTTTCCCTTTATCTATTCTTTTTTATCACTGAAAATGGTCTAGAATAAAATTCAAAATTTAACAAATAAAAATATAATGAGTAAATTAAAAATTATAAAACATTTTATTGATTAAGTAATTATTTATAAAAATGAATAAATTAAATATACATATATATTTTAAATATTAACAAATATTATATATTAAATACAGATCTATAAAATGAATAAGTATATTATATAAATAATATGTTAATTAAAAACATATTAATGTTTTATTCATATATAATGTTGTTTTATATTTCGACTTAACCTACGTAAAATGTCGTCCATTGCATTTATTTCAGGTAAATAGATTTATATATATATGTTAATGCAATTTTACACACAAATTCACACACAAATATATTTACAAAATATATAGAAACACACAGACCTATTATTTTTCTAATTTATTCAATTTTTAGTATATTTTAGAATTTAATTATAACATGACACATTTAATATATATTATGTTTCTAATCAGTCAATTTTATTTATTTGTTTTTAATACTATAGTTAAGGCATTCAATTTTAATGTTTTTTTTTTGAATTTGATCATTTTCTATTATTTATTAATATATATTTATTTACTATGTTTTAGTATTTTAAATATCTATTAATCCAATTTAATATATATATATCCATAGTTTCTTAATAACATATATTTAAGTAACAAAACATATCCATTTTTTCAATATTTTAAAAGTGTACTCATTTTGAATTATATAATTTCACCCATTTTTAAAATGTGTGTATTTAAGATTATATATCCATTAATAATGTTAAAAATATATTTTAAATAAATATATCTATAAATGTATATTTACTATATTTATTATTATTATAAATAAATAATATTTATTTTTTAAATAAGTAATTAAATAATTATAAAAAAATATTTACATATAATTAAATATTTATAAAATTATAATAAATTTATTTTAATAATTATAAAATTATAGTATAGTTATATAAATAATTATAAAATTATAATAAATATATTTTAATAATTGTAAAATTATAATAAAGTTATTTAAATAAATACAATTATAAAACTTTTATTAGTGATTTTTTAGCACCGATAAAGATCAATCTTTATTAGTGCTAAAAAATCATTGTTAAAAGATATATTTATTAGTGCTAAAACATTTTTTCTGATAAATATTTATTTTATAAGTACATTTTTTGTACTGATAAAGATTGAGATTTATTAGCGCTAAAAAAGCACTGATAAATATTCATTTTATCTGCACTTATAAATTTAGCGCTGATAAAAGGGATATCTGTCCGTGATTTTCTGACATCACTATTAAACCATGATCTATTTAAAAGAACCCAAACCACGACTCAGTCACTCGCGATTATCAAGCTCTCATGGAACTCCTCTGCTAATGACATGACACCTATATGTTCCCTATGATTAATCAGGGATATAATCCAATGTATGTTATTTTCTACCTTTCCTCTATCATTGTTTGATATTTTGGGTAAAAAGTTTTACATTTTTGTACTGATCTTAAACATGAAGAACCCTACATCTCTTATCGTCGCTATTGAAATAAAACACATGTGATTCTATTTGAACATTTTTATGCTTTCATATGTATTTGAGTGTCTATCCCATTTGTACTTAGAGGCACACTTAGATGGTTTAATCTCCTCTCAACATCAACAAGGAGACCTCTCACGCCCTCAGTTTTCTCTTCATTTGAATAATATAGGGCTCCAAAATAGTGGTAGTTTCTCAAATTGAATTCATCTTATATACTAGATTATAGATTCTAAAGGATTAATTGTGAGGGGTTTCAAGGATTAGGGGATACAATGCTGTGGTCCTCTTTTATGGGTGATGAACATATAAGGACCAAGGTAAACATAAAAATATTTAAAACATGTTCTCTAGACTTTGGTTATTCATTGCTATTGACAAACCATGAAATGTGATGTTTATATTTATGATTTTGACGAATAATTTTTTATTGAATTCAAAAAATATTGAATTAATTAGACATATTCTAAAAATTAATTTAGTGGTACATTTTTTAAGAGTTTTGTTTTTTTAATTAATTAAATATTATTATTAAACTTTAACCATGAGTTACAATGAGTGATGGGGATTTTTTGTGCGAAAAATATGCTAATTTATTTTAAAAAAATTACCTTTATAGGATATAGGTGAGAAATCATTTGGTAAATGGACTTAGAAATACCCAAAAAAAATATAAAGAGTGTATTTTACAAAAGTAAGTAAGTTATCCATTGTTGGATAGTTGATCAAGAAAAATATGAGATGTAATTTATTAATATATTTACTAATAAAAAAAGAGAGAATTAATTCATATGAAAAAAAATTAATTTAAAAAGTCATCTAACATGGTGAATAACCGTAGAGAGAAAATAATTTGATTAAAATATACTTTTTATGGTTTTGATATTTATGTCCAATAAGTCAGGTAATTTTTTATCCATGTCCAAAATGTAGAAAATAGAGATATTGTATTTACTGATATCGTTGTATCATAAATGGAAATTTAAGATTAAATATTCTTTTATTAGAGGCTAAAACATATGACCAATGCAGATTTTTCTGGGGTATTAAATATATGATATTGATCAATGAATTTGGACACTTCTCCCAAATGGTTTATCATCAATTATAAATCATAAGGATCATCATATATGGCTTGAAAATTTATTGAAACACCCAATTAAAAAAGTACTCCAATGTGATGAAATTATTAGTTTTCATGAGATAACAGTCAATTATAAAGGAACTCTTTATTAAATTTATATTCCCTATAAAGCGATAAGATCCCCTATTGTAATCAACCCTTTGTTGCATTCTATAGCCAAATCTCTCTTCTTCTTTGATCACTGTTTATCACTAGGTTAAGGCACTAGCACTCCTTTAGTGATCGAGGGACCTCAAGAATATATCTGTGATTAAAGGCTATTGTAAACTCCACAATGGCTAGAATACATTGTTGTGAGGATATTTCTCCTCAATATAACATTTTACAAATGATAATATCGTTATCATTTTTAAAGTAGGTAATTCCTAGAGGTAATTATAGATCTAATTCAAGCCATGTGGTATAATTTTTGATGAAGGGAAGTATCTATGATTCCCATATGATTTTATGGTAATATATCATAATAATAAATTAAGATTTTAATTGAATATAGTCATTTCATTTATAAGAGTAAATAAATTATAGATCAATAATGAGAATAAGTTGAAAAATTCTTTATTTAAAGGGATGTATCTTTTTTTATGGATCTTATGGTGGAATAAAAAAATATCCAAAATTGGAAGGTGAGGTATCCTTGAGTATAGAGAAGTGATTTACAATCTTGGTGGGGTGATATTAATTTCTTCAAGACCATTATAGTTGAGGTATTCTAATTCCTCTACAATTTAGGAGACTTTTTGAGTGATTCCAATTGTGCAGGTTCCTAGGAAATTTTAATCCATGGACGCTTGATTGTTTTCCATATCTTTATGACTGATTGGAATCCCTCATTCAAATAAGAATTCATCCTATAATTGTAGTTCCAAAGATCATTGTTCACATACCACCCGAATAGTGATGGGAGGAATGGAATTTTGATAGAGGGAACGAGTAGCCTCAAATCCATCATCAAGATATGGATGGAAATAAAGTGTTTTTGGATAGATTAAATAAATGTATTGAAGTTTACTTGCAATTTAGTAATGAAGTATTATATATCTATTCAAGATAGTAATAATTTTTATTAAAGATGCATGAAATTGTGAAATTTTATGCATAAAGTGTATTGAATTATTGTTATTCATGAAAAATTAAATGTTTGACTACTCACACATACAATGTCTTATAAACTTGATGATGTTTCCAATCTTGATAAATAAAAAACTATTGATGATGAATTTGGGGAATTATTAGGGAATCAAAAACATGTTGATGAAAAAAAATGAAAAAAATGATTGATGCAACATCACCATTTTGAATAAAATTATTAAGGAAAGAAGTCAGAGTATAAAATTTGAGGTTGGTTGGAATTAATGCAGCCAACCTATTGACCCCAATAAGTCAACGTTCATTAGTTATCATGGGGACACAATGAGGATGAATATACCGACAAATATTGATTTATGGTGCTGTGTCCAACCTGTAAAGAAGGAAATCCTTTAGAATGATATTATGGTAATATTACAATATACTTCTCTACTTTACTGAAAAATTATATAATGAAACGTTGTTTTAGTTATCATCATTCCATTTATAATTCATTTATTTTATAATATTTCAATAATAAATTTGACTTAATAGTAGCCAGAAGATCCCAAAGAGGCCTCTAGACCCTTCTGATTAAGTTACATGTTAGGGATACTTAGGGGAAAATAAATCTCCACCCACCACGTAGTTATTCCCACATTATAAAATATAAAACATGGAATTATTTTAGAAATCCTCACAATGATAAATCATTTTAGGTGCATTGTGGTCAATAATATATTATTTTATATTATTTATTTTAACTAACTTGATTCAAAATTTTAATTTATGAAACAGCAAGAGTATGAAGAAAATAATGTACATATATCAAAACCTGTATACCCCAATCGCAAAGGAAAGATGGGGTATGCTTCATTAGAGAATAAATTGGTATGTATTTTAAAAAAAAATAAAAAATAAAAAATGTGATATGAAACAAAAAAATTTTACTTTGTTTATATGTATATTGATGAATTGAAATCAGAATCCACTTACATCCCACATCATGTGCTATGGAAGGAGGCTCATGTAAATAAGGATGCTATATTAGTTAATGAAAACAATCAATATGGGAAGAATATATAAGTATGAAACAATTGTAATTCATTATGATTTATAATAATATTACAAAAAAATAAATAAGTTTACTTTTTTATATGGTTCAGAAACAAGAATATGAAATGGTTGTAGTAGAAGAAAAGTGGCTTTCTGTAGCTTTGAAATAGCCTGAACAATATTGTCACATTAGAGTATTAGGTTTTGGAGTCTCTCCTTGAACATATTTTGGGAATATAAAACCACATGAATATACATATAATATAATGATACTAATGTAGGCACACATAGACTCAATGACTGATATTATTTTTGGGCCGATTTTGGAAGAACAATGTATAAAAATGGGAGAAAGCGAACTAGGGATGGAGAAATGATTTGAAAACCAACCAAATGATCCCACTATCTTTGAGGCTAGTCATCCCTTCCAACCACATACCTTACCCAAGGTAATCAAAATTTTCATTACTCTTTCTCTTTAATCTGAATCAAATAACTTTCTATAACATTATATTACTAAAATTCCACAGGGTATAGTTTTATGTGATTTTTATCTTTTAACACCCACATACCACTGTGTTGTGGTGGGTATGGTGTATAATATCATGGAGACCAGCTATACAATCAGAACCTCCCAAAAAATCACATGAGAGTGGGGATTGCGGTAGCATAGGATCTGACTACATATTTTCCTATTCCACTTGATGATTTGGATATTACAATGGTCGAAGATGCTATGAGAGATTTCATAATATGGGCAGGTAATCCTATAAAGATACATGTGATAAGTCTTTAAAAAAAATTTCTTATGAAAAACATTTAACAGTTGATGAAAAAATTTATAAAGTGAGGTAAGATATTACATATTGATAAAGTGGAAGAGAAACAAAAGTCCTAATCAAGAAAATTTGGTGAATCAACCAAGAAAACAAAATGACCTTCCGAGGGTACCTTCTCCACACCAGTTCTAGAGATATATTTATTATCCTTAAAAATTCTTACAGATACCACCTTAAAAGATAAAATAATTTATCATATTGAATATAAAGAAGAAATATATTAAGATTCACTGAAATAATGAATTGGTCTCAAGACTATAAATGAGATTATCAAGCATGAATGGTTTGGCATATCAACTATGAATACATACATAAGGTACTTTTTTATAAAATTTCTATCTAAATAGTGATATAAATAGGTTTATTAAAGTTAATAACTATTAATATTTTTTATAGGAATTTATATTACAACTATATAAAGGGAAGATCATGAAAAATAGGATTTGGATTCATTAATCCATATATCATTTTTGGCAAAAAGTACTTTGAATAAAGAACAAACTAAGAAGAAGAAAGTCGTGTTACTAAAAGCATTTAATAAAAATGAATCATACTACAAAATATTTCTGATCCCTAAAATTCAAGTGTAAAACTCTATGATCTAATCACATAATATATATTTTTAATTTTATCATTACTTAATTTTTTTAGTAAGAATTAGATGCGGATAAAAATCAACATAGTCACCCAGAATATTTAGTTTTTGGATCCAATTCATGGATTAACAAAAAACCAACCACACATGTTGTGTGTTGTGAATATGTAATACATGATAACCAAAATTTTATGGATAAAAATCAAATTATATGTTTGTATATGTTTTAATTAGAATTTGTTTATGATAGGGTGGTTCCAAAATATAGGCTAGATCATGGCATGAAGTCAGTGTATGAAAAACTAAATCATATTTATTAATACAAATCAAAATTAATTAAGGTATATATAGAAATATTTAACTATTAAAACATTTTAAAACCATTTCATTATTTTGGTCAATGTTTCTGTAGTGTTTAAAATAAGACAATACAATCGATTGAGGATATTATGTTTTCAAATTTATGAGAGAAATCATAAGCAATGAAAAGACTAGAATCCCCCAATAGATAATTTCTAAAGGTAATTACAATTTAATTTAATATATTCCATAATCATTTGTTTTTATATATTTTCTCAGTACTATCAGGGTTTTCGATAAAAGAGTTTCTCAAAAACAATAAATCAATTTGTTTAGAGATGAGTAGGAATCATACTTTTTGTTAGAATGTATGTTGATAAAAAATGTGGGTGTTTAACTACTATGTTTGTGATCTTGTAAATGTTTTGTGCTTAAAAATATATTTGGGGTGTGAATCATAAGTTTCAAAATGATTATATATTATTTTTGATATCTTTCTCAAGGATAAGAGTAATGGGGGAAATAAATATATTTAGATGTGGTGACCTGCAAACAATAATATTTTTGGGATATCATGGAGCCAGAGGAGAAGGTAAAGGAAAAAGTAGAGGCAGAGGTGGAGATAAACGTAGAGGGGTGGAGTCATAGACCAATGTGGAGGAGGAGGCAGATGCGAAGACTGAGGTAGAGACCGAGGTAGATGAGGATAAGAAGACCTGGATTAAAAGCAATTAAATTTTTGGGAAATGAAGTAGAATAAGGATAATACCTTGACTGTGTTTGATAAAAATTGTTTAAAAGTGCACAAAACACTTTTCACTTCAGATAATATCCATATTGTGTCTTTCCAGTTTAAATTGACATTTTAGTAAAAAACATAAATGGAATATTCAGAATTTATAAAATGCATTTGAATTGTTTTGGTACTTTAGTAAAATGACTCATATGGAAATTGTGACATATAAGGATCACCCGGACCTCAATCTGATCCACTGTGTGACTGGTATGACTCCAAATTTATGTTATCATTTTAAAACTATCATTTTAATAAAAAAAAGTTTCACTCACTAAAAACTGAGAAAACATGATCCGATTATCTTTAAAATTTAGTAAAATGATTCATAACTCATTTGTGACATGTATGAATCTGTCTCATGTCCAACCCAAACACGATTCCACATATATAGAACAAAGTGAACATTTCTAAATTAAAATGACTTTTTAGTGAAAACACATGTGGCATACTCAAAACCAATGAAAAAAATTATAATTGTTTTGTTACTTTTAGAAAATAATACATGAGTCATTTAAGATGTGTAGCATTCATACATGCCTAAATCTAATGAACAGTGTGACCAATCTAACTCCAAATGCATATTTTTTATTGAAAATTGACATTATTTTTAGTGAAAAAACAACTAACGTAATCAAAACAAAGAAAAGACATTCATATTATTTATGTTCTTTATTAAAATGATCCATACATAAATTTTAAGGTTTAGGGATTATCCTAACCTCAATCTGATGCACGGTGTGACCGGTATGACTTCAAGTGGTCGTTATCAGATTAAAGTTGACATTTTAATACAAATTTTTTTTCAATAACTAAAAACTGAGAAAACACACTCAGATTGTCTTAAAAATTTATTTTTCAATGATTCATAATCTAATTGTGACATGTATGAAAAAGTCTCATGTCCAATCCACACATGATTCCACTTCTATGGTTCAAAGTGTGTGTTTCTAGTTTAAAATGATATTTTAGTAAAAGACACAGGTGGGTCCTACTCAAAATAGAGGAAACACATTACAATTAACTTGATACTTTAGGAAAATGTTCCATGAGTCATTTAGGATGTGAAAAATTTATAAATGCCTCAATCCAATCCACGGTGTTACCAGTATGGCTCTAAGTGCATCTTATTTTATTCAAAATTGACATTATTTTTATTGAAAAAACCAGTGAAAAAAAATCAAAAATTAATAAAACACATTTGGATTGTTTTATTACTTTCATAAAATGATTAATATGTCATTTGTGAATGGTAGAGATCATACAAACCACTATCTGTTTCAAAATGTGACCTATATGACTCCAACTATGTCTTTTTATTCAAAACTAATATTAATTTTAATAAAAAAACATACTCAAAACAGATAAAACACATTCTTATTGTTTTGGTACTTTAGGAAAATGTTATACAAGTCATTTGTGATGTGTTGGAATCAGTCCCACCTCAATTTGACTCATGGTGTGATCAGTATGACTCAATTTGATCCTTTTTATTAAAAAATTATATTACTTTTTTTAAAAAATATAAATGTTATAAACTATTATCGTGTTTTATTTTTTCTAGTATTTGTGTCAGAAATTTTATTTCATTTAAATTCATATTTTTATCTTATTTTGGTAGTCTATTTTTCTTTTCTAGTTGATGCAATGCGTTGTTGCAGTACACTTCTCATATTTCTGGTGATGCAGTGTGGTATAGCATTACCCTATAGTATTAAACTTTATCAACACTACTAGATGTACTAATAAATCTACCCTTTATTATCACTTATAAAAGATCTGATAGAGGAAACCTTTATCGGTGCTTATACTGGTTCTGATAAAGTCTATCTTTATCAGTGAATTAATAAGCCCTGATAAATTATACTTTTATCCATGAAAATGAAAGTGCTGATAAAAGACACCATTTATCTTTGTTTTGTAAAGAATGGATAAAGGGACTATTTATCAGCACAAAATAAAAGGGCTGATAAATGGGGTTTTTATCAGCATAATTAAAAATGATGATAAAATTACGATTTATCAGTTCTTTTATTTTCACTGATAAATATACCCTTTATTATTTCTTTTTTATCACTTATAAAATCCATGGACTTTTAACCATGTTAATGTAGTCAACACTTTTCTATCACTGATAATGGATTATTCTAGCACTGTTAAAGGTGTGTTTTTTAGTAGTGGATGTGTCTGTTCAAATGCATGATCTGGGTAATCTGCATGCACTAGAGTGAAATATGAAAGAACATAATCATCAGATCCTGGATGGATAGTAGGAAATTTTTTTAGCATAGACATGGAAGGATATGGGTAGTAGGTTTGGGGATGCATCAAGGGATATGGATATGGTAAAGGGGGGAACCTACTAGGAGGTGATATAGACATGGTATGGGCAGAAGAGGCTAATTGAGATCACAATTGAGACATGGGTGGGAAAATCTCCAGAGGTTCAAGTGGAGAATGTAATAGTGTGTCAGATGGGGTGTTAATTGGCGGGTTAGAGTAGGAATGTTTATGACGGGTACTACGTCTTGATCTAACATCACCCCCACCTAGACCCATTCTAGTTAGATGAGAATGATTCAACTCTTATTCAATTGAATGTCACAAAAAAATTTCATAAAGAATAAGAACATGACATCATACATAACAAATAAGAAACATATTACAATTATTATACTCTCTAAAAGAACCATAGGAGGAAACCCATGCTCGTTCATCTTTCGATCGGTATCAAACAATCGCTTCATTTGAAATTCTTCAATATTTATTATAATCTACATTAAAATGACATGTTAATTTTTTAGAAATAGTTTTTAAAAATCATGCATGCAACTGAGAATTGAAAGAATTCATAAACAATGTCATAACATGTTTTAGTAACAATAATTTAAAATCATGTTATAAATTTTCTAAAAACACATTATAGACCTTCTTTTCTAATTAGAAATAAATCAAATTTATTTCAATGAATCCAAACAATACTAAAACAAACATATAATTCCAAACTAAAACTAAATCAAAGTTATTAGAGTAATACCAACCTGAGAAACCCACATCAAGGTAAAGTGAATAAACTGTGAACATATATGGTTGCTTCTATATATTACTCTATAGTATTTCAGGTTCAACATAAACTCTCACAATAGGACAATTTTTGTCATCACATTCAATATTTTGGTCAAAACCAATGGGGTGTTTATTCTTCCAATTTTGTCCCCACCATCATAAAAATATTTCTCAGGATTAATTCCTTAATGACACTGTAATCAGGTCTCAGATAATATTTTAAATAAAACACTTATTTTCCATTGATACCAGAATATATGGTTCATCGGCAGCCATGAATAGACTCATTTCAATAACTATGAATCCACAATCATCAATAAAGATACTATCCTGTGTCATTGAATCAATCCATTTAAATTTATCATAGTCACCTGACCTTGAGAGTAGTAATAAAAGAACAATTTTTTCTCAACAAGTCCATAATAAGACACATTTTTATATCTAGTCCTACTATCTGATGCACTGGAATGACAATATTTTTCAGCAGTTAACATTATGATTCATGATATGTTCTTATTTTCACCGCTCGATTAGTTGTAACAAATTCATACCCATTTATTATTAAATATTTTCATTCACAAAAAAAATAATTGGGGCCAAAAGACAATGCTCCTAATTATTGGGGGATAGAGTTAACAAGGAAACTCAATACATGAGATATATTTGAATAATACAATAAAATTAATATCAATATTTTATGTTAATTAAAATAATGCTCATACAATTTATTTGAACCATGAAGGAAACTAATGGATATACAAAGCCTCTATCCATATAAAAGACAAATATCGATGAACTCTACTAATAATTGTTTTTTCTCCCTACATAAAATGATAATTAAAGTATAAGGTATAAGGTAAATTAAATAGTATGATATAACATATAAATATTGAAATTACTTTCTTGATATATTACTTGAAAAAAATATAATTATAGAAGACTATGTGTTGTGCCATGTCCCTCTCTTCAAGGCTCAATGTAGCCAATGTATATGACCTAGGAATTCATATAGCTTGGGGAAGAGAAGGAAAGTAGGGATAAATGTTTTCATACTACTGATATTCACTTCTCGTTTTCTAGTTATTTCTTCTGTTCACATCCGAAAAATACACTAAACAAAAGTACATACATTATCGAGCCACATAACATATCATAATTAATCCTTTAGGAGGATTATTGTCTCAGACATAAGATTTCATTGGGAAAATATTTCTTTTAGTACGACACATCAAAAAAAAAGAAACGGCTCCCCTAATAAGTGTTTTAGGTCAAAAATAATCTGTTAAATGGAACTAGTAAGTGAAAAATGATGGAATTTTTTTTTTCTAACTGAAATAAAATAAATGGAAACACTTTCAACCATTGTATGAAGAAATACTTTGATAACCTTTTCAAACAAATATCTATAAAAAAATGGAACTAGAAAATCATAATCACCCATACATTATTGAAAAAAAAGTTTTATTTATATTGGAAATAATTCATGAAGAATGATGTTATAATCTTGAGTTTTTAGAGATTTTAGTTTCAAATCCCTTATATAAACTTGTGTTGATATTTTTATAGAATTTACATCAAGAACCTTGGTATTCCCCAATACATTCATTAATTGGTTTCTCTCTAAACATGTCATCACATAAGAAGCAAACCGAACATTCCATTTGTTTTCAACGATACACATAGGAAGTAGTTAGGGTCGAATTCCTCAATCTAACAAGTACTCATGAGATCATAAGTCATCTTTGGTATTCCCCTTGATATTTAGAAGAATTAAAATCATCATTTCACACATATTTTTCTCAATGTTCATTATGTCTATAAGATGACATAAAAAATTGGTAGAAAAATATGGAATCTCAAAAAATATACTTCTCTTTTTTCAATTGTAAGTGTAATCAATGTCAAAATTATTTATCTTTTTAGATTTCATGTGAAATTTCCCCCAATGAAAAACTGAAATCTTATAATTCATCAAGGACATCAATTCCAAACATACATTGACATGGTTGTTCAGTGTCAATATTATTATCAGACCTCCAAAAATTCTGCCTACATTGATGATCCATTGGAATGATTTGTTGATGCCCCATTAAATTGAAGGTATAATGATATTTAAACCTTATTGATTATGTATTCTTCATAAATTTAAGAAATCATAGTTTTCCCATTGTTCTCCAACCAAACAACATTTCATTAGAAGGGAAATTATTTATAGTCTATAGAAGGGAATCACACATATGAAATATTTTTTTTTGAATAAGTGCACCCCCATATCCAAAAGCTATATCAACTATCCTATTAAAGGTCAGAAGTTGAAATTTATATCATTTCCAAGATCAGAAGGTCTATATACTAGCATACTCACAAAAATTAAAGGTTTCTTCATATAGTTCCTTGAAGGAATATTATAAATATGAATAAAAACTATCCACATACTATGAGCAGTAAGAATATGACTAAATCTATTAAACCCATTATAGGATAGAACCAACCTGACATTAGGCACCTTAGTTAAGAAAAAAGGATGTTGTGCGTCAAATGACTTCTATGCTAATCCATCAGTAGGAAGAACTAACACATCATTACCATTAATTTTTTAAGCATAATTTCATCTCTTATTGGCTGATATTTCTACCAAAATGAATATATTTTGAAGCCTGTGAATCAATGGAAAGTGCCACATGACTTTATTTATCGCATGAGATGGTTTTACATCTACATTTTCCTTCCACTGTGATGTACCAAATTCTTTACAGTCATCAAGGTCAGTTGTTTCCTCTGAATGTAAACTGCAATCCTTTGGACAAGAATGAATTTTATTAGTAGAAAATCTGACCAGCTTAATTAACATCTATGCCTTATAATTATTTGAGATAATATCTAAACCATTAGGAATTAATTCCTTCAAATAGGTAATAATATAATCAATGGTTGTATTAAGAATTCAATACATGGGTTTTACCTAATATAACCACATTAAATATTCAAACTTCACCATTTTAGTACATTCCTAATATAAAGGAATTCTAGCATAATTCATTAATTTTTTCCCCCTATAAACATCATTATCCTCAATCATTTGCATAGGTTTATTAAAATAATTTTAATAATTCAATTTCATACTATCTCTCTCATGACGATGCACAAATGGAAACCGATGAAATATCAAATTCTCCATACCACTTATTTCTTTATGTTCACTAATAGTATATAATTTTCTCATTTCTCCATTGGGATACCATGAATAATAATTTTTTTTGAAATCCACATTTTTTTATATGGTATCGAGATTCTTCTCGATTTAACCATGGTATTCCCACAAAATTATAACATGGAAACTATATACGATCTCCATATGATGCATTATTAATTAAAAAATAAAATAAAAAAATTAAAATTATTTTGAAACTCAGTTGAAATATTATTGACATGATACATCCATTTTATATCGATTTTATTAGAGGTAAAAAATTGTTCCAATAAACAATGAAAATCATAATTACAATGATATCCAGATTCGGAGTCAAATTAAATGTCTTGTGTAGAGGAAATTAAATAACACTAATTGGAAACCAACTTGAATATAATTCATGATGCAAGTAACCATTATAGAATACTACTATCCCTCCAAAAAAAGAACAAGGCACAACATAATAAAAAACAAAGGCATACTCATAAAATTCCAAATAATGTGCATGTATTGGAATAAATTATAACTAAGGAATACTAGATGAAAAATGTGTATTTCCCATCCATAGAGGTATTCTCATTCGAGAATATAATTGAGGATAACATTTAGTTATGAATGGATTTTAGTGAAGGTTAACATTATATTTATTATTAAAACAGAAGGCAAATATATTTTACATGATGTTATATTTCAATTTAAAAAGTATATAATTTAGGGAAGATCCAGTAAGGAAAAATAATTACTTAATTCCATCAACATTTATGTAACCCATGAATTACTTCACCACTGGTGAAACCACTTAATTGAGTGAAAGTGTGGTTATATGGGGTTTTTTCATTTAACATGTAGTGTAAATAAATGGATAACCACTTAAAACATGGTAAACGATCCAAGGAAGCATTCTTAACAAAGAACTAAGTTATAATCAATAGTTAATCAAAATAGGAAAAATAAAGGTAGATACCATTAAATATTTCTTAAAGAACTAAATTCTTATGTAAAACATTATCAATGAATCATAGTTTCATAAAATGAGTATGATCCAACCAGCTTTACATTCTAACTTATATAATTATTTCTTGACATCTAACAAAGGATACTATAAATATTTTTACATAATAAAGGTTTTAAAATTTTTAAACATGTGAATTATAAATATTTAATTATTTTAAATTATATTTTATCATTCATTCATGTCTATAACATAATAATTAATTCCATAAAACATTCTTGACATATACTATAAATAAAATTGATAATTTATAAAGAACCAAATTTCATAGATAAAGAAATATTTCTAGATTTACTTATAATAGTATAACCATGTACATCCTCATAAAATCATTATTTTTGGGTTAAAAAAATACAATAAATAGTTTAACCATGATTAATGATATAAATAATTAAATTTCAAAAATTAACTCCCATAAATCATGGATAATATAAACCAACATTAACCCCTACAGATAACTAAAATATGATTCCCAACACATAAATATATAAATCCCTAAAATATTCCACATAAATAATCACAAATTTAAGTTAAATGCATAAGAATCCCTAGGACATTTTTGAAAATAAATTAATAGTAATTAAAGCATTAATTTTATGAAATTAATATGAAATATTGGATCTCTATTAGACTATATATTTTTTAAATGATATAAGTGATGCCAACACACTCTAGTATAATCACATTCATAAATAAAAATGAAAATAATATCCAACAAAAGAGAAGATGAATTCAGAACTCAATAATTTGATGTCAAAGAAGATTGGAATAAAAAATCATTGAATTAGAAGGGGACTCAGAAGGAGAAAACTGATCAACAATTGGGTGTGGGGAGAAGAAATAAGAGGAGGGAAGAAAATCATACCTCTCAAATATCTAAAAAAAGCTTGAAATAGAAGAAAAACACCTAGCCAATGGGAAAAATGTCGCCTAAAAAGATGAGGGGGGACATCAAGGATCATAGGATGGAAAAGGGTAATGGATTTAATGAGGAGTGGAGGGATAACCCGAGTAAAGGCTTATTGTTTGAGGGGATATACCCATAGTTTTTGAAAAACCAATGGTATAACTCAAAATATACCAATGGTTTTTAAACCGTGGGTATAGGTTTGGATGAATATTTATACCCACAGTTTCTCTAAACCATTGTTATAGATGAGTTGTGATAGATGAAGTTTCTAATAGTTCACGTATGTGTTCTTTATATACCATATTTGAAGGAGATATTGGATGAGGCTCATAGTTCATCACTCCTTATTTATATAGGAAGTACAAAGATTTATAGGGACATAAAATATTTTTTTTGGTTGGATGGAATGAAGATAGATATTACATAATGTGTTTCTTATTTCTTGGTATGTCTGCAATTTAAGGCTGATAGAAAAAATTCTAAGGGGTTGTTACAATCATTCCCCATACTAGAATGGAAATTGGAAAACATCACTGTGGAATATGTCATCGAACTTACCAAAATGTCTAAAAGAGATAATGTTATATGGGTTGTAATTGATCATCTTATGAAGTCAGAACACTTAATTTCTGATATAGAATATTTCTCTCTCAATATTAATTCTAGAGTATATATTATATATGTTGTGAGATTTTATGGAGTAACACATTCCATTTTATTTGATCGGGATCTGAGGTTTACCTCAATGTTTTGGCGAAGACTTCAAAATTCTCTTGATATAGACTAAAATTTATGTACTTATTATCATCCTTCGAAAAATGAACAGTCTAATAGGAACATTAAAACTCTATAATACATGTTTATATCTTTCTCTATAGGTTTCAAAGGTGGTTGGGATTAACACCTCTTTTTCACAAGTATAAATACATTTTTTACTTCGGCCTTTTAAGCATTTTAACGTCTTTTTTGAAGCAACGTTATTATGAACAATGTTAAAAATATGGTTTTTAAGTTAGTTATTTAATAACTAAAATAAGTAGGGGTTTATATAGTTTTATCATTGGTTTTTAAAAAACCGACGTGATAAAATTTCTAGAAATGCGGTCGAAAAGCAATTTTTACGTCAGTTTTTTTAAAAAAACCAACGTTAAAAGCCATTTTTGTTATCAGTTATTTAGAAACCGATGTAAAAAATATTTTACAACTTGTAGATAATTTCATATGATTTGATTTTATAGGTCGTAGAGCTTAAACTCGGTGACAGATCAAATGTTATGACCATCAGAAGTTTGATATATGTTTTTCAAGGAAAGATCGAATAAGAAAACTGTAGCTTCATCTAAGAAGTAATTTTAGAATTCGAAGGAGGATTTTTAGTCTTTCCATGATATAAATAATTATCCATCATTAACATAAAAAAATAACCCTTAAATTGTATATCAATTAATAAAACTACTCATAAAAAATATAAATCAGGAAAAAATAATTACAAATACCATGACGAGATCACGGATAAAATAAATAGTGGATTCACATGGAAGATAACACATGTTGAGTCAGTGGAACGATGATGGTTGAAAGAAATGATCATTAAATGGTATATCAATTAAGAAGACAAATCATAAAAACCATAAATTGTGGATAAATAATCAAAAACACCTTGAAGAGATGGTATAAAGAATAAATAATTGATTCATGTTGAAGATCAAATGAGTCGAGTAGGGGGAATGATGATGGTTGAAATAAATGATCATTAAATTTGGATATGTGTATAATGAAAACATATAATTGAGATGATAAATGAAAGTGAGGTATTTAAAATTTTAGGTGGAAATTGGAAATTTTAATGTCGTGATGTAAAAAAATAGAAATTTCATGTTGGCTGGATATTTAAATTATCTTTCACGTAGGTTATATGATAACTATCAAGAAAATATATTAACATTTTCACCTATTTTTCTCATCAGTTCTTATATAACCGATGTGAAAAATCAATTTTCATGACTTTTTCACATCGATTATTTTATAACTAATGTTAAAAGTTATTTTTCATGTTCGTTATTAAATAACCAATGTAAAAAATTCTTAGAAACATGCATTTCATTTCCCCTGCTTCGATTTGACAGGTCACAAAGCTCAAATGGTGTTACAGATTAAAAGTTATGGCCTTCAGAAATTGGCCTCCCCTAAGACATTATTTTGAGATGATCAACTTATGATGCCCATAACTTTTGATTCGTAACTCCATTTGAGCTTTGTGACCTATAAAATCAATGATTGGGTAATTAACTACATGTTTGTATACATTTTTCACATTTCTTATTAAATAAGAAATGTGAAAAAGTCATAAAAATTTATTTTTCACATCGGTTATTTAGAACCGACATGTAAATTCAGGAAAATAGATTTTTCATGTTGGTTATTATATAACTGATGTGAAAATGGTGATGTTAATAATAGTTTTTGTATTAGTGTTTGTTGGAATTTTCTTAAAATAATGGCTTCCACTCTAGTATTCAGATTGATCCTTATGAGTCCATTTATGGTAAAAAGTGTAGAAATCCAAAATACAGGAATGATGCTAGTTGAAAAAGTTATTGGGACCTGATCTAGTTGAGGAAATGGAAGATATTTTTAGATCAATTAAATGTCTCATATGATATGTTCAGAGTCGAAAAAATTTTATTCTAATAATAGATGGAAAGAAGTAGAGTTTGAAGTGGGTGATAAGGTATTTTTATGAATATATCCCTAAATGTGAGATATGATATTTTAATAGAATAGAATGTTAATCCCTATGTATATCAGTGCTTTTGAAATTATTGATCATATAGGGATGGTAGCTAGTCGATTGGTGATTCCACCGAACCTATATCAAGTTCATGATGTGTTCCATTTATGTTTCCTAAGAAAGTATATACCTGATCCTTCACATGTACTAAAATCAGGGTGCATACCGCTTTTATAAGATCTTTCTTATAAAGAAAAACTTATAGAGAATCTAAATCAAAGAGAAAATTTCTATAAAACAAGACCACTCGAGTGGTTAAAGTTTTGTAGTGAATCCACCACTTTGAGAATGTTATGTGGGAACCTGAGGATATGATGAGGTAGATTTATCCCTATTAGTTCGTATCTGAGTGAATAATTTCAAGGTAAAAATTCATTTTAAGGGGCATAAAATGTAACACATGAATATTTTTCTGAAATAATTCTATTTAAATAATTTTATTTCTTCGATAGCTTGCATTTCACGCAACACCGAGTTTAAACTAACCCTAAGACACTATTAATTTTTTTTTTATTTTAACACGAACATTATAACTTAGTCATTGAATTAGTTGATATGAATAAGAATAACAATACAATGAAATGTTATTTATGGTTTTATTCAATTCAAATTTATATATTAATTTTTAGGAAATAAAAACTATCTTTTTTAGCAAAATCATTTCATTCTTTGAAAATAGGTTATCATCAAAACATGATCTTTATTGCATTATATAGAATAATTAATTTTTATAATTTGGGAAATTTTATTTTAAAAAATAAAATTCCTTTTTTGATTCATCATGTCAAAGTTATCTTATGAATAATTTCTTATAATTTTTTGAAAAGTTTTAATTTTTAATGAATAGTGAAAAATACTTATTTACATTAAAAAATTATTTTATTTTAACGAATTTAAAAAATAAAATTATATATTGGATTCTATTTAAAATTTAATTAGTTTTTATCAATCTAATTTTGTTCTTTTAAATGAATTTTAAATATGAATTCGGTATAAACACATTTTATACTGAAAAAAATGATATTTTTCATGAAAAACATTTCATTGCATTTTTCCAATTTATTTTATTTTGAAAATTATATGTTTTTAATTTTTCAATATGGATTCCTTATTTATATTCATAAAGTCAAAATTTATTAAACAATACCCTTTTATTTTTGGTTAATATGAATAGTAACAGTGGTAAAATTTATTACCTCGGTAAAAGGTAAAACTGGTAAATTGGCATAAAAAATAAGTTATAATGTAACATCCTGGTTCCGGGTGCCACGCAACGGGTGCCCCGAACCCAGTTCGCCACATGACCTCAAGCACATTTCCCCAAACGCCAGAGGCTGTCGACTAGCAGTGAGGGCCCAGGTCTGATAGTGGGGAAACTATGCCCTCATTTGTCAAAGTGTAGCGCAACGGAAAGACGAAATTAAACATACAACAATAGCGGAAGCAATAATCATTCATATATAACTGAAATGGATAACTAATAAAAAGGGAACCAGCAGTCTTATATATATGAGAAGATGGAGCATGTCACTATTCTATAAAACAGCTAGAACATGTTACACGATCACTACAATACAACTGAAGTACAAGTACAGAAAAGAAAAACAGAACAGTCCGCGGCATCACAAGCCAACGCTCGTTCCCATGCTCTCCTACACCCCAACAGTAATCAAGTACCCATATAAGGACCCTTTCCCTCATCTACACCTATAGAAACATAATATTTTGGGCTGAAAAGAATGGCCCAAATAGGGTGTGAGAAATATATCTCAGTAGGAACCCACCAAAAGCCCATTCCCAACTGTGTGTAAACATGAAACAACAGTGTGCAATAGTAAAATTCAATAAACTAAATAGTAATCAAAAGTAACTAACTTAACAGATATATTTCCATTTAATTATTCATTTAATCCATTTAATATATTAACATTCTGTGCTCAACAGCATCAAGCCCTCAAGCCAACCAGAACCTTTCCCTCAGGCTAAAATAGTAAACTATTCCCTTAGGCTTGCCCTCAGGCTATATAGAATCCAACACGTAGGTATTTCCCTCAGGTGTAACAGAAATTGCCCTTAGGCTTAATAAGTTTCACCCTCAGGCACAATAGTCAATCCCTCAGGCACGGAAGGTTTCCCTCAGGAGAAATAGTATGTTGCCCTCAGGCTAATACAATCACACCCTCAGGCCATAGTAAAACACCACCCTCAGGCATAAATAACAGGGTCATGACCAACATATAAACATGCACTTTACATACAATTCATCTCAAGGAAAAATTAATGCATAATTTAAACATGTCATACCCTCGGGTATCCTGGCCAAACAACTAAACAGAGAAATGCACCCCCAGGGTGGTCCTGGATCCAAGTAGCGATCCTAAACATCATTTTTACAATTTTATCAATTACCTAATCAATTTGAGGTATTCAATATAGCCATGGCCTCAGCCTCATGAAACCCCAAATATGGGTCCGTAGCTCAAAAACACGCAAAAACACACGATAGTTGGAAAATAAACACCAAGCCACCAACCTTATACGCCAACGAGCGCTATACACGAACGTCAATTCTAGAAACGCCCAATTACGACGTAGATATGAAGAAGAAGAAAAACCGCTTAAACTCAAATAACTCATGTTAGGAGAATAATTGGTAAGGAACACTCTAGGAGAAGAGAGGGCTTACCCGCGCGGTTCCAACGTGATCGACAGAAGCGTGATCGGATTCCCGGTGCTCGATCGACAGATCTCCCAAGGTTCGGCCTCCCTCTTCCGCTCCTCTCGTCCGGTTCTAAGCCTTCCCAGTGAACAGGGGATGCTACTTCACATTTAAGAGAAAAAAACAAAGTACACGACGTTTAATTCCAAGTACACGATGTGTTATTTCATCATTTAACTATTCCTCTGGCGGCACTGCCAAACTGTTCATCCGTCGACATGAGTACATGGCATGTACTCACGAGAACACGGCGTGTACCATCACCCAGTTGGCGGCTGCTCCAACGCCTTACTGTTTTGGCATGTCGACTAACTACACGGCGTGTAAAGGACCACTACATGACATATAGTCGGTTCCTACACCCTTCATTGCCGACATGGCTACACGCCCCGTGTACCCATTCCACACGGAAAAAAGTACACGGCGTGTGGAAAATTATGTGATGCATAGTTCCAAAATTTGGGATTTTCCCCCAATTTCCTTATTTTATTAAAAACACTTAAGGAAGGGAGAAAAGAAGAAACCTGTACCTCAAAGATAATAATCGGGTTCTTACAAACTTCCCCCCTTAAATAAATTCATCCTCGAATTGCCCTTCCAAGGGTGGCGAAGATATAGCTTAGAACAACTCTGGCCACTGAGCACGTACGTCAGTCTCCTACTCCCAGGTTTCGTCCTGCACTCAGCCATGCTGCCATATCACCCGTACAAGAGGAACTGACCGGCCTCAGAGAACCATCGTGCTCCTATCAATGATACGAATTAGATGCTACTCAAAGTACACATCAATCTGAAGCTCAAACTCCTCAGGCTGAAAGATGTGAGATGAGTCTGAATGATAGCAGCGCAACTAAGACACATGGAAGATGTCGTGTAAGGCTCGGTACCACTGTGGTAACAGAAAACGATAGGCAACAATCCTGACTCTCTCCAGAATCTCAAACGACCCCACATACCTTGGTGAAAGGTTACCCTGTCTCTTGATCCGTTTGTGTCCCAGCCTCAGCGAAACATGCAAGAAAACCTGATCCCCAACCATGAACTCCAAAGGTCTTCTCCGGCAATCAACATAAGACTTGTGACGAGACTGTGCATTAGTCATCTGCTTCTGAATCAACTGGACCTGCTCAGAAGTCTCATGTACGAGTCATGGTCCTAGTAAAGCTTACTCACTCGCCTCTGACCAGCACAAAGGTGATCGACATGGCCTACCATATAAAGCCTCATATGGTGCCATCTCAATAGTTTCATGAAAACCGTTGTTATACGCAAACTCGACTAGGGGTATATGCTTCTCCCAAGAGACCCCAAAGTCCAGGATGCATGCACATAGCATGTCCTCTAGCACCTGTATCATACGCTCTAACTGGCCATCTGTCTGAGGGTGGTATGCTGTGCTCAGAAGCACCAGTGTACCCAGTACCCACTGAAAACTCTGCCAGAAACGAGACGTAAAACGAGAATCCCTATCTGAAACAATTGAACAAGGGACCCCATTAAGGCGTATGATCTCTCTGATATACATCCTTTCGATCTTGTCAACACTGAAGGTCTCCTTAATCAGAAAAAAGTGAGCTACCTTTGTGAGTCTGTCCACAACTACCCGCACAGCAGTATTTCCTCTAGGTGACCTCAACAAACTTATCACGAAGTCCATCACGACATCATCCCATTTCCACTCCGGAATGGGTAACTGCTGCAACAGTCCGGCTGGCCTCTGGTGCTCCGCCTTCTCTTAATGACAAGTGGAACACCTCGTAACAAACCCAACTACATATCTCTTCATACCCGACCACCAGTACTGACGTCTCAAGTCTCGGTACATCCTGGTAACCCCGGGATGAACTACCCAAGCTGAAGCATTAAACTCCCACATCAGCTCCTCACGTATATCCCTTGGAACCCATACTCATCCATGGAAACACAGAACCCCATCATCGCCTATCGCCCAACTGGGAGGAGGGCCCTCACTTGCCACCGAATCCTGTAGAAGTAGGCCTTCCGAAACAGATAGTTGTCTCATCCGCACTCTTTCCATGAGGGTAGATGTCATAGATAACGAGGAAAGATAAGTCTACCCCTGAATGTCGTGCACCTCCAGATGCATCTCAGAGAACAAGTCCATAAGTTGCCACTCACCACTAGCCTCCTGCACTGCCTATATCTGAGTCTTCCTGCTCAGTGCATCAGTTACTGCATTACCATTACCAGGTGTATAGTCAAGCTCAAAATCGAAGGACTGTAGGTACTCGACCCACCTCCTATGCCTCAGATTCAGGTCACATTGAGTAAAGATATACTTGACGATTTTTTGGTCGGTGAAAACCACAAAATTCTCTCCCAATATATAATGTCTTCAACAGCGCAACACATGCACAACTGCATCCAAATCGAGATCATACGTCGGGTAGTTCTTCTCATGTGGCCTCAATTTCCAAGACCCGTATGCCACAACTTGATTACCCTACATCAACACTGCTCCCAACCCAATACCTAATGCATCATAGTAAACTGTATAGCTCTTCCCCTCCTATGGGAGTATCAGGATCGGTACTGATGTCAACCTTCCTTTCAGGTCCTGAAAGGCTGTCTCGCAAGCTTCCGACCAAACGAACTTCACACCCTTCTTAGTCAGACCTGTCAACTGTGCTGCTAAGTGGGAGAAGTCCTGTATGAAGCATATGTAGTAACCAGCCAGCCCGAAGAAACTCCGTATCTCAAACACGTTCTTAGGCTGCTCCCCAGAAACTACTGCTCTCACCTTCTCTGGATCCAGTGCAACTCCTTCCCCCGAGATTATATGACCCATGAAGTGAATATGGTCCATCCAAAAGTGTCACTTTGAGAGCTTAGCATATAGACAATGCTCTCTCAGTGTACTCAATATGATATCAAGATGGGTGGCATGGTCGTGTCGAGTGTGAGAGTACACCAAGATATTGTCCATGAACACTACCACAAAATAATCAAGATATGGATAAAACACACGATTCATTAGAGCCATGAAAATAGCTGGTGCACTCGTGAGTCCGAACAGCATAACCAAGTACTCGTACAGACCATATCTTCTCTGAAAAACCATAAGCGGTATATCCGATGGTCTCATGTGCAGCTGATGATATCCAGATCTCAAGTCAATATTTGAGAACACTCGTGCTCCTCAAAGCTGATAAAAAAGATCATCTATCATCATCAAAGGATATCGGTTCTTGACCGTCAACTGGTTAAGCTTCTGATAATCCACGCAATGTATGAGGGTATCGTCCCCCTTTTTCACAAAAAGGACTGGCGAAACCCACAGAGAAGTATTGGGTCAGATAAAAACCTTCGACTGTAACTCCTCTAACTGCCTCTTGAGCTCCTGAAACTCAGGCGTGGCCATCCTATAAGGAGTAATGGACACCAGTGCTGCTCCTAGCACTAGATCAATAGAGAAATCCACCTCTCACTCCGGAGGTAGACCTGAAAAGTCCTCCGGGAAGACATCCCTAAAATGATAAACAACTGGAGGGAAATCTGTCTGACAAGTCCCCTGATCATCTAGATACAAACTCTCAATCTGGGTTGTGACTCCACCTCACCCATGATGATCTGGTCCAGCTCGATTCTCCTGAACATCCCATTCGCCCTTGTATAGAAACTCTCTGCCCTCTGGTGACGTGAAACTCACCGTACGACGATAGCAGTCCACAAAGGCTCGAAAGGGAACTGACCAGCCCATCATGAGAATGACGTCATAAGATGTCATCTCTAAGACATAGAGGTCCCATTAAAAGTGACACCCACCAACCTCAAGGGGGCACTCCTTGCACTGACGCACACAAGCCGTTCTAGTTCCCAATGGAGTGTCTAACATCATGATATCAGAAGAAGTAGAAACACAGAGCCCAATGCTCTCCACAATGGGTACATATATGAAACTATGTGTAGCACCCTGTTTCGCACGGAATCCGGGGATGACCTCCTAGGCGGGAGATTCAAACGTTCCGATCAGTTTCTAACGGGTTTGTTCGTAGAACCGGAAACATCCAATGATTCCACATCCGTATGGACCTACTTTCCAAAGGCAGGCGCTCATTAGCTTGTGGACTAATGAGGCTTAAGAATTTGCATTGGTCGAGAGGATGGGAGGTCGGACTCATCACACCTTTTTGAGGGGAATTATTGTCTACTCCAGGACTCTCTTTATAGATTTAAGTTATGTTCGTGAATCCTTATTACATTACCAAGTATAAAATGAGCTTTCATTTAGTTTTAACAATCAATGATTAAATATGCAAGAAATTTAGAGAATCTTTCATATGTATTCGAGGTTCTTCATCAATAGAGAATCATCTGTTTAGAGATTCTTGGTCAATGGTATCCTTCAAAACATTTATATAAAAGTCTCTTGGTCATTATGATGACCAGACTGGTTTTAAAGCCACTCAGTGGGGAACTTGAAGTTTATCGTCATTCAGAAGGACAGAGATTATTTCAAAGTTGGGATCGAACCCATAAATGGGCTACCTACGTATCCTTTGTTTTGGAAAAGGAATCAGAACCCACGTAGTTTGAGAAATGGAGTATGATGTTTATGATTGATGGCTCAAAGATGAATGTCATAATTACTTTTACACTCTAAGCTCACGTGAGTCATGCTCGGTGTGAGAAACAAGAGGTATTGGTAAAAATTAGTCAATTGTGCCATGAAGGATGCAATCATAAGAATTTGTTTGGGGCTTATGTATGGATGACTGCCCAGATAGATGAAGGTTTAGGATTTACTTTTAGGGAGAAAATCCATGAACAGGGTCCATAAAGTTATATGTGCTTCATTGAGATTTGAATACTCTAATCTTGGGGCTTACTCCTAAGGAGAATGCCCAAGTTAGGAGGGGACTTAGGATTGGGTTTTTACTCCTGAAAAGGAAACCCAAATCAAAGGTAAATTAGGACTGGTTAAGAGAAATTTAAGGGACTTGGGGCTTACTCCTGAAAAAAAAGCCCAAGGTTATGACTGAGTCTTATTCCTGAAAAGGAGACCCAGGTTAAGGGACTTGGGGCTTACTCCTGAAAAGGAAGCCTAAGGTTATGACTGAGTCTTATTCCTGAAAGGGAGACTTAGATTAGGGATTAAGGTTTGGGGCTTACTCCTGAGGAGGATGCCCATGATTAGAGAACTTGATTGGGGCTTACTCCTGAGGAGGATGCCCAAATTAAAGGATTTATAACTGGGGATTATTCCTAAAAAGGAGACCCAGGTTAGGATTCTCTCATCTTAAAGGATGAGGTTGAATGAATGAACTCTCCATATTTAGTGAAATAAGGATATTTAAATCACTGGACTTTGAGAGATATTCCACAGAATTCCTTTCAGATAAGGAAGTCAAATCAAGAAATCATGCCATAAATGGCTTTGAAGAGTGTCTTGAAGACTGAATCTGGAAAAGGAAAGGTGAAATGACTTAAGAGGGGTAAAAATGGGCAAGATGGGAACCCAAAAAGATAGTGGCGCGCAAGTCTTGCAAGGCGCGCAAGTCTTCCGTGGGCGCGCAAGTATTGGTCGCGCAGGTATACCTGCGCGACACATGGTGTACTTGCGCGATTTTCAACCAGCACTGAAATACTTGAGCGATTATTTTTTAAACCCTTTAGAATTTTCTTGAGGTTCTTCCAGAAAAGGGACGCGAAAGTTATATTGAAGGAAATAAGTCAGCGTGCAAGTGTTTGATGAGTTTCAACACTTAGGCCTTCCTTATTCTCTTTAGATCTTCCGTTCTAGGTAAGAAATTACCTTAGAAGTGTTCCGGAAGCTTTGAGAAGAGACTTGGGCATCGGGAGCTTCAATCCGAGTTTCTGGAAAAAGCTCCCCCCGAATGGGGGGCCCACAGGGTCTATTTATAGGAAAAAGAAGACCCTGGGCGGTTACCGGGCGGTTACCGGGAGATTATCACTTAGGTCGCGCAAGTCACTTGCACGACCATAAGGCGTCGCGCAAGTACTTGCACGACCACTAGGCGGTGCGCAAGTGTACTTGCGAGACCATGAGGGAACTTGCGCGGCCTATGGGCAATGTTCTCCTTGTTCATCCCTTTGTCGATTTTTGATGTTTCTTCATAGGATGAATCACATTGGGCTCAGATATTCCCCTTTTCCGATTTTTAGATTCTGTGACGAAAGGAGCGTCAACACACCCATATCGAAAAGTACTGAAGATAAGACAGAAGCTACTTGAATAGTACCGATGACTATAGAAGGTCTGGGATCCTGCTCCTGCTGGGTCTGTTGCATTGCATTTGTTTGCCCAGTGCCGCGGCCCAGTGACACATCCTGGCTACCCTGAGCTGTCCCGCCCTGCTGCCTCTGAGATCCTGGTGTCTCGATACCACGGCCATGACCACCATCTCTGCCTGCACGCCCAGACGTATTCCAGTTCCTTGACTGGTAAGAAGACACTAGTCCTGCTCCCACACACTGAGTATGCACAGAACCCCTCTCACTAGCCATCGGTGGAAACACCCTACAAAAGCACTGCAGATGACTCATATTGCCACAAGCTCGTCACTCCACTGTGTAACGTGGACACCGCAGCCTATTTTTCCCCTCTCTACCTGACTGGTAGCACCTGACAGGCCACCTGAAGAAGCTGTATGTTTGGTACTGCCTCCCTCAGAGAAATTCATCTATCTCTTCCTCTTTCCAGTAGAAATAGTACCAGTAACTGGTGCTGAACCGTCCTGGCCCACACCACTAGATTTCCACAGGTTCCTCTCTATGATCAGTTCTTGGTTCACAATAGCATGTACTGAAGGTAACCTGAAAACATTCACCAGCGCTCGGATGTCACAACGAAGACCATCCTCAAAATTTCTAGCTCTCAACGTCGCATCACCCACCAGCATGGGTGGAAAGCGCTGAAGCTCGGTAAAACGAGCAGAATAGTCCATAACCGACATAGTGCCCTGCTGTAGATTCATGAACTCTCGAGCTCTATCTTCCCTCAATGTATCTGGAAAGAAGAAGTCATAGAAGACTTCCTGAAAATCTTCCCACGCCATGTCTCTGTGATGCCCTGAATTTGTGGTAACATCCCACCACCACCTCTTGGTGGAATCACGGAGCATATAAGTCGCGATCTTGACCCTCCGCCGTAGAGGAGTCTCTAGGTGCTTGAAAATAGTCTGCATCGACCACAGCCAAGGCTCCACAGCCTGTGGTCTACCATCCCTTGAAAACGTAGGCGGATGTTGCTACTGGAAGATATGAGTCAGCTCGGCCATAGATGTGGCAGCCGGAGGTGCTCCCTAAAAGGTCTGCATGAACCGCATAAACCCTTCACGGAACTGCGCCTCTGTGCCTGTGTTCGGTATAACAGCGGGCGCCGCATCTGGCTTTGCTGGAGGATCAATTTCTATCCCAAATCCCACCATCTCTGGAGTACACTCGTTGCCGCTCTCCTGGAAAACAATGCGCGATCATCTAGGCGGAATGACATGTCACGACCCGACCCAACGGGGCTCGAGCCGTGACTCCCCAAGCCCACCTCCAATAGGCCAGGGGCTTGCGACTAGTGCCGAGTAGGCTATCACACACATGGGAGGCATTAGCCTAAGGTGCCTGTACACTTGAACCCAAAAACACCTCCATGAAACAGTGCAGAGATATATAAAACTGGAAAGTAAATGCAAGCATACAATCTATTGCAAAACTGAGTGCAACAACAAAAGTACATAAGGGAAAAACAGGGCCCACCAAAAGTAAACTACAAAAGCGCGTCCAACCAGCTCTGAAGAAGGAAAACACTGCCACAAAAACCCATCGGAAAGCTCCCACGACACCGCACCAGCAAACACCCCGGTCCGTCTCACTCACTCAGCTCCGCCTGCTCTGGGTCCCCCTAGGACTCTGTCTAAAGGCCTGTGGTCTGCACAAGACACAAACATGTGTGGGAAAAGCCCGTGCAGGGGTGAGTATAAACATACTCAGTAGGCACCCCAAAAACCCAAAACCAAAGAGAGAAACTGGAAGACAACAATCAACTCATCCCAGCCAGAGGGAACCCAAACGAGAGAGAAACTCCATCTCGTGACCATCCTTGGCTAAACACAACTAGTCAGCTCAACCCAGGTGTATTCCCATACATACACCTTGAACAATCCAGATATACTCAGCTCATGCAACAAGCCATAAGAGTTATCGACCTCGTCACTAGCAACGGTTCACAACCAGGAGAGCACACTCCACGGTCACTGTCATCCCAGATAACACTCGTCCGAGAGATACACTCCATCAGATTTCACACAAACATCTCAGACTCTCACCTGAGAGATCACGCTTGTCGGATAACATCACTGAGGAAAACTCACTGAAACAACATAACCACTAAACTCCTCGGATAGGGGATTGCTCCTAGGGTCCACTAGGGGATACCAGAACCCACTCTGGTAGAAGAAGATCTCACAAATAGGGGATCACTCCCAAGGTCCACTGGGGGATACCAAAACCCGATCTAGCATTCGTAGACCTCACAGATAGGGGATCACACCTAGGATCCACTGGGGGATACCACAACCCGATCTGGCGCTCGATAGAAGCACGTCAATAATAGTTCTCTCTCAAATGAGGAAATCAAAGAATATTGTAGTTTATTGTCATACCGGACAAAAGTGTTGTATAGTTTAACGTCGTATAACAAGGACGAAAATGAATCAATGTAAAGATATTGATTCCAGGGGCAGTTTCACAAATCAACATCATATGAGATGGTGGTGAACCGATGTGAAGAGATTGTTTTTGGGATTGAACCCTGGGAGGTTGCCTACATACCCAGCCTGGAGGGCAAGGATAAAAGTCCGTGTAGTTCAATGAAAGAATGAATTAATGATCAAGTTGTTCTTGGGGACAACGATTTAATTAAAATGTTGTTGGGACTTACACATGGTTAGTGGCCCAGAGAGAGTGTTATGGTTGATGTTCGATCTAAGCCCACGTGAGTCATACTCGGTGTGAGAAACAAGAGGTAATAACAACCTTAACGATGCACAGTTTAATGTCGTGTAGGACCTATCAAGGATTTTCTGTACAGTTTAGCGTCATGTAGTTAGGACGATGGGGATAAAATAGTTTAATGTCATATTGGACGAAAGGGGGACTGTGCAGTTTAATGTCATGCAGTAAGGACAAAAGAGTGTACCATTTTAACGTCATGTTGGACAAAAGTGCGAATAGTTTAAGGTCATATGCATGGACTGTGAATGGTGCAGTTTAATGTCATACTGGACTTTTGAGATTATATAGTTTAACGTCTTTCCGGACGTGAGGGACTTTTATACAGTTTAGCGTCATGTAGTTAGGACGTCACAGTTTAACGTCTTGCTGGACATAAGGGATTTGCAAATAGTTTATGGTCATATACATGGACCAGGGATGATGCAGTTTAAGGTCATGCTGGACGGTTTATGGAACTTTTTCACTGTTTAATGTCGTGTGGGACGAAGTTGCAGTTTAAAGTCATAATGGACCATTGCTGTATAGTTTAACGTCATATAGCAAGGACGAACTGGTGCTGTACAGTTTAAAGTCATGTAGCTAGGACTAAGGTGAACCAATATGAGGATATCAGTTCTGGGGACTTTTTATAGTTTATCGTCATGCTGGACGTTGGAAGTGCCACACAGTTTAATTTCACGTTGCTAGGACACAATATAGTTTAATGTCATTTCGGACAAATAAGGAACTTCTGTACAGTTTAGTGTCATGTAGGACATACTACAGGGACTATGCAGTTTAAAGTCTTGCAGTTAGGACAATTGGTACTGCACAGTTTAATGTCATGTTGCAGGGACAAAATATAGTTTAATGTCATCTCGGAAAAAATAGTAACCAATGTGACAGTTTAACGTCATGTTGGACGATAAGGGAACTAACACAGTTTAACGTCATGCTGGACGATGAAAGTGCCACACAGTTTAATGTCATGTTGCTAGGATAAAATATAGTTTAATATCATCTCGGACAAAATAGTAACCAATGTGACAGTTTAACGTCATGTTGGACGATAAGGGAACTAACACAGTTTAACGTCATGCTGGACGATGAAAGTGCCACACAGTTTAATGTCATGTTGCTAGGACAAAATATAGTTTAATGTCATCTCGGACAAAATAGTAACCAATGTGACAGTTTAACGTCATGTTGGACGATAAGGGAACTAACACAGTTTAACGTCATGCTGGACGATGAAAGTGTCACACAGTTTAATGTCATGTTGCTAGGACAAAATATAGTTTAATGTCATCTCGGAAAAAATAGTAAACCAATGTGATTGTTTTGGATCAGGGAACAATATTTTGTGTTTATACAAAATACTTCTTCAGAAATCTGGCATTAGTTGGAGTTGTGATGTTTTCTCCATCCATTGAGATTAGAGAATATGCTCCATTGGAGTAGACCTTATGTATTGAATAAGGTCCTTCCCATTTTGGTTCAAGCTTGGGAGGCTTCTTTCCTGGTATCATTGGTGCTCTGAGAACCAATACCAATTCTCCCTGAATGAATGAACGAAGACGAACTTTTTTGTTAAAAGCTCGTGCTATTCGATTCTGATAGATTTCCAAGTGGTGAAAAGTGCACAATCTTTTCTCATCTAACTATTCCAATTCATTCAACCGCTTTTGGGATTGCTCATCTGTAGATAACTGATAACAAATGGCTATTCTGAGTGAGGGAAATTGAACTTCAATTGGCAAGACTGCTTCTGTTCCATATAGCAATGAATATGGAGTTGACCGCGTTGCATTGCGAGTGGTAGTCCGATAAGCCCATAAAGCATGAAAGAGTTTATCAGGCCATGACCTCTTATCTTTATCCACCATCTTTTGCAGTATATTTGAAAGAGTCTTGTTGAAGGCCTCTATCTGACCATTAGCCGCTGTATGATATCGAGATGAATGGTTGGACTTAATGTTGTATTTTTGATACAATTTCTTTACCGCAGAAGAACAGAAGTTGGTGCCGTTGTCCGTCAATATGGTATGAGGGACACCAAATCTAGTAATGATGTTAGACTTAATGAAGCTAACAATGCATTTAGAACTGACTTCTTTGAGAGGTACTGCCTCTGCCCATTTGGAAAAGAAATCAGTAGCAGTAAGAATGTATTTAAACTGCTTGGACGTAGTTGAAGGGTAAGGTCCCACCACATCCATTCCCCATGTGGAAAATGGCCATGAGTATTTAGCTGTATGAAGCAACTCTGGAGGTTGGTGAATGAAGTTGGCATATACTTGGCATGAATGACACTTCTTTGTGAAATTAACACAATCTTGTATCATTGAAGGCCAAAAGTATCCAAGCCTTCGAATTTGATCAGACAGTCTATGTCCAGACTGGTGGGCACCACAGACTCCTGCATGCACTTCTTTTATGACAGCCATTGTCTCTTCACCATCAATACATCTGAAGAGAACTCCATCAAAACCACGTTTGTAGAGAATTTTCTCGAGGTGGTTTGGGCCATTATAAAGAGTAAAATTGACCACACGTCGCCGAATTTGTTCTTTCTCGGCTCTATCAGGTGGAAGTGTTCCATTTTGAACGTATTCCCTGATAGGTGACATCCATCCTGTAGTATGACCATACGGTTTAGGAATGGGACTAATTTCATTAATTTCCTCTGTTCTGACTTGAACATAAGGTGAAATTGCACGACGGTGGGCAATACAGATGGTTGTTTCGTCCCGATTTGGATCTGCTAAAGTTGTGGCTATATTAGCCAGTGCATCAGCTTGAGCATTTTGAGATCTTGGGACATAATAAAATGTCGGTTCTGAAGGGAATTCCGACATTAATTCTCTGAAGTAATCATACAAAGGGATTAATTCTTCTTTTCTGATGGCATAATCCCCATTGACTTGTTTGATTACCATATCTGAATCACCTTTCACCTTTATGTGATTCACTTGTGCTTGAAGCGCTAACTCCAAGCCTGTAATGAGAGCTTGGTATTCAGATTAATTATTGGTACCACCTTCCCACAACAAAAAGGAATAAGGTAATACTTCCTTATCTGGAGAAATGAGGACAATTCCTAAACCAACTTTGTTGAATTTAGGATTTTCCATTTTCTTCCCTGTTGGACTCCTAGAAGCACCATCAAAATACATTTCCCATGTTTGAGGACTCTCTTGAATAGAGAAAACTTCCTCATCAGGGAGTTCGATATCTGAATACGTGTCTTCCACTGAAGGATGTTCAGCCAGGAAATCAGCCAGAGCTTGGCCCTTAATTGCCTTTTGAGACACATACTGAATGTCGAACTGCTGTAGAATAACCGCCCACCTTGCCAGACGTCCTGTAAGCATTGGACGACTAAGGATGAATTTGAGCGGATTATTACGAGATACCAATTGGACCTCATGATGTTGCAGGTAGTGTCTCAGTTTCTGAACTGCAAAGATTAATGCTAGGCAGCACTTTTCAATACTTGAATACCGGGTTTCCTCTTCAAGCATAGTTCTAATGAGATAGTAGAGACTATTTTCATTCCCAACATCATTCTTTTGAGCGAGAAAGGCACCCAATGATCGCTCTAAAGCTGTCACATAGAGGATAAGAGGTCTACCCTCAACATGTGGCATGAGTACTGGAGGACTCAAGAGGTATTTCTTGAGAACATCAAATGCTTTTTGACATTCTTCAGTCCACTGGTAAGTGACTCCTTTCTTCAATAATTTGGTAAAGGGTAAACTTTTGCCTGCCAAATTGGCGATGAAACGCCGAATATAGGCTAAGTGTCCTTGAAGTCCTCTTAATTCTTTCAAATTATGAGGAGGTGACATACCAAGGATTGATTTGGTCTTCTCCGGATCAACTTCAATACCACGATGGCGTACAACAAAGCCGAGGAATTTTCCTGAGGTTACCCCAAAAGCACATTTTAAGGGGTTCATCTTCAAATTATGTTGTCGAAGCTTGTGGAATATGACTTCCAAATCAGCCAAGTGATCAAAACGTTGTTTGGATTTAACCACCAAATCATCTACATAGTATTCAACAAATTTCCCTAAAAGAGGTTTGAAGATACGATGCATGGCGCGTTGATATGTTGCACCTGCATTCTTTAAACCAAATGGCATCACCCGGTAACAAAACACACCTTGAGGGGCTCTGAAGGCTGTATATTCCTCATCTTCCGGGGCCATTCGGATCTGATTATATCCAGAATATCCATCCATGAAAGAAAGTACTTCATAGCCAGTCGTCGCATCAATTAAGAGTTCTGTAATCGTAACTGGGAAATCATCTTTAGGACAATACCGATTAAGATCTCTGAAATCGATGCAAACCCTAATTTGTCCGTTCTTCTTCTTTACAGGGACAATATTAGCCAACCAATTGGGATATTGAACTTCTCTGACAAAGTTATCTTTGATAAGCTTATCCACTTCAGCCTCAATTTTGGAAGCGTAGGTTGGGTGTGTTCTTCTCGCGGCTTGCTTGAATCCTCAATGTTCTTTTGGCAAACCCAAATGATGGGTGGAAACATCAGGATCAAGGACAGGAATCTCTGTATAATTCCAAGCAAAAATATCTTTATTTTGCTTTATAAAAGAAATATACATCTCTTGCTCTTCAAGGGTCATGGCCGCACTAATTAAAGTGGGGCGTGGATCTTTCTCTGTACCTAGATTTACTTCTCTGAGTTCATCCACAGTGGTAGGGATACCCTCTTCAAATGCTGGAGGAGCATCTATAAGATCTTCCTCTTCCTCTTCATCATGTGTTATTTCTTCCATTTCTACTTGCAAAGTAGATGAAAAAACGAAATTCTCATGATCATAAGAGATGTCAAAATTTTCACATTTTGAAGAAGAAGCTTCCAAACCTTCCGACCCTATTGATGATAAAGGGTCTTCTTTGGGAATCAAAGAGGAGATGATGGATTGAGAATCGACATCAATATTCACCTCTGGTGTTTCTATAACTTCTTCTGACCTGATTAGCGAAGTATAGACTTGTTGGATTTCAGCAGACGAAATGAAAACGTCACCACTTATGCTTTCATCACTACTGGGTAAGTTACCAATTTCTCCCATGTTGTCTGGCTCGATTACCGTAATCGACATTATGGATCTTTCCATAAGAGTATTTTTATTTGGGCCTATTTTGTCAATTTGACTGATAGGTAACACATAATCTGTACTCACATGTGAAAATGGATTTATTGGAATTTTTTCCAGACCATATGGAGCATTAACTTTGGTAATTTCCTTCATTGTAGATTTTTCTCTTCCCTTCATGTGATAAAATTCCGCCTCAATGTATTGAGACTCACATGTCTTGAATGGGGCCTTATCACCATACAATGTTCCAACTTGACCATTGAAACAGTATTTGAGACATTGATGGTATGATGACGGAATAGCTGCATGCTGATGTAGCCAGGGTCTTCCAAGCAAGATATTGAAAGCTGAGTCCTGATCAACAATCATGAAATCCGAATTGGAAACAAGATCTCCAAACTGAGTTCTAGGTGTAACTTCTCCCAGTGGTTCTTGTTCATTTTTATCATATCCTTCCAACATCATGGTATATGGAGATAAATCAGATTCCGTGAGGCCCAATCGACGAAGTGTACGAATGGGCATGAGGTTGACTCCTGAACCATTGTCAATGAAAGCTCTTCGAACATCTATACCATTGACTTTTCCAGATAAGTACAAAGGTTTTATGTGCCCATACACAACATCATCTTCATCTTTATCAGTAAAAGATATCACTGCATGGAATTCTACAGGATTATTCTCTATGTGATAGATTTCAGCTGTAGCAATTTCAGCTTCAAACTCATGAGGACTTGACAAAGCTTCGATGGGTGCTTCCCGAAGATCTTTTGACAGATTCAAAGCATCCAAAATTGATAAATTGGATGGTACTTGGGCCAAGTGTTTCAATATATCATACTTTTGATCTAGAGGTCTGCGTTTCCCAATAGAAATATGCGGTTTAGCAGGTACCTTGGAAGCTGATGATTTGGAAGCTGATGCATCTTGTATTGAAGCTGGGAATATCCTTGGTTTTGGCAGATTAGACTGATTAGATCCATTTACTTGCTGAGATAAAGAAGATGGAACTTTTAATCGGTTTTCCAAAATAACTGTGCCGAAACTGAGTTGGCCATTGGCAGAAGAACTTGCTTGTTCTTTTTGAGCTCGCTGAAGGGCTCTACCACGAGTTTCTGCTGCATATACAGTGCTAGCAGGAGTAAAATTAGAGTAGTGGCTTCGGAAAGATCCACGTCTTCCCCTATATCCTGAACCTCTAGAACTTCCTCGGGTTCCCTTATTTGATACAGGGAATTTAGGCTCATCAAGACTGGAATATGAATCTGTTAATTGAATCATATTAACAGAACCAAAGATTAACTCTTCGTCTGATAGAGACTCTGCCTGGTTAGCCTATTTAGGCTGTGCCATTTGGTGGGACGGTGCCCGTGGCTTTGAAGTAGATGGCATGAAATCTGCCAGAGTCAAAGACAATTTAGGCTTTACTACATACTCATCTTCTTCTGATTCCTCTTTCTTCTTTGAATTGCGCAGCTCTTTTGAGGATTTCTCTTTTGATGGAGGCATTACTGCAGCTTTTGTAGGAGACACAATTGGCTTCTTCAATTGTGTTCACAAAATGGAATGGGTCCAATTGATTGTCTTTCTTACCATCCAATCATCATATTTTTTCGCAGTTTTGCTTTTGACTTCCTGCCACTCGCCTCCTTCCTCTGGATCTGTAATGGTAATACACGCTACATGAGCTGAAGAACCCTTCAATTTGACTTGTCCCAAATCGACCATCTTTTGCAGGAGGTCTTTAAAGACAAAACACTCCTGGATGGGATGCCCCAACATTTGATGAAAGGGACAATAATTGGGACGGTCTTCATCTCCTTCCTTGTTTGGCCTCTTGGGCACTGGTAATTGAATCAAATTATTTTCCAGAGCTGAAATGAAGTAACCAGAAACTTGCTCACTTCGGAAAGAGTATGTTTTACTCTTTATATCCTCAAATTGTTTTCGTCGTTGATCTTTTTGATCATTTGGACGAAACAGCCTTTGTTGTTGGCGTTCAGGAGGTGGAGCCCTTCGAGAAGATGAAGGTTTTGAAGTAGAAATAGGTACAGGTGCTTGTTTAAGCATAACTGTAGCAGTTTCTGCTTTACCCATTCTTCTTCCTGGAGCTGATGGAATTACACGAGATTTAACCTTAGCCTGTATAAGGGAATCTTCAATCTGTTGAGCGATTGAAGTAAGGTCTCGAAACCCTCCTATGTATTTCACAGGGATCAATGGCGTGCGTAATTCGTCACGCAAATTTGCCACACAGATTGGCAATAGTTCCTCCTGAGGGAGTGCTAAACTCAAGGAATACGTTAATCCCTTCCAACGAGCAATGAAATCAGAGACTCTTTCATTTTCCCTTTGCTTGCAGTTTGTAAGATCGAAAACTGTCGTTTTTTGCAAAGTTGAGCTAAACTGAAGAAGGAATTTTTGATGAAGATCCTCCCATCCGATGACTGACCGGGATTGCAAGCTTGTATACCAGACAAAAGCTGGTCCTTGCAAGGTTCGCACGAAGCATCTGAGTTTCACTGCTTCTTGCTGCTCTGGAGTTTCCATCATAGGATCACAACAAGACACGTAATGCGTCAAATGTTGTTCAGGGTCGCCTGATCCATTGAAAGTATGGAAAACAGGGTTTCCAAAACTGGATGGAGGAGAAATTGAATCTACCCATTCAGGGTAAACTCTCTTTTCAGGTTGAACTTGCGCCCGTTTACCTTCCATAGTTTCTAACCGAGCTGTCAATGAATCAATAGTAGTTATTAACTTTTGAGAAACATCAGGTTGAACTTGGTTTTGGGTAGGTGCATTGAATGGAGTTTGGACAGACGTGGTGGTTGGTGCTGCAACTGATGGTAGTGCTACCAACCGTTGTTGCGTTTGACCCGTAGGATTAGACCTCTGAGGGTGTACTGATAAAGGAGGATATTCCTGATCCATCTCAGTAGTTACAACAAATTCCTTCAGCTGTTGGACTTCAGAATTCTTAAGAAGAAGACTACTCTGAAGTAGTTCTGCATTCAACCTTCTTAATTCTTTCATTTCTTCCTCCTGTTGTGCAAACCTTTGCTCTAATGAGAGCGATTGACCTCCTTCAGAGGAAGGGTGAGAAGTAACCTGATTCTTTCCTTTCCCCTTATTGGATCCTTTTTGGATAGGGGGAAGTGGGTTACTTGAAGGAATACCCAGATTTTGGGTAAGCCTTTGATTATGTGTGCGCACACCTTCTTCATTTAGGTCTGTGTGCGCAACTTCTTGAGCAGGAACCTCTTCGTCTGATCCTTCTGATTGAGCCTCATCTGGTGAATCAGCAGCAACGGAATTGATGACATTAATGGATGCATATTGCATAGAATCCTTTCTATCAACATTTCTGTGATATTGTCTTCTTCCATGTCCATGATGAGACATGGAATTCCATTGACTTGATCCCTTAGGAATTTCTTGGAGAACCGTCACTTGGAGAGAATTTCCTGAAAGCTTGGCTCTTCGTTCCTCATGAGGATTATTCCCTAATCGAGATAATACTGACTTTCTCTGATGGAGGGATTGAGGATTTGAAAAAGTCCCCAGTCCGGTGGACTGGGGATGTTCCTGCTGCTTCCGCTCAACTCCTCGAATCCCATTTGTTGACTCCGAGGGTTGGGTTAGAGAAGTCCCCAGTCTGGCAAGCTGGGGTGTCTCTTGACATGATATGTCTGAGATCTTCTTAAAATCTCTCTTGATCTTGCGAATCTTTGTTCGAAAATTAGCTGGATGCATTAACCTGTATCCACTTTTATCACCTGGTTCAACCGATCGTTGGATGATTTCCGAAACTTCTGTCATTTGATGACGTGTTTGCTCCAGACGAGAGGCTTGTGAAATATTCTCGCCTGCTTGATGTAGGAGCAATTCAACAACTTGTTCTCTATATACTTGATTTTGAGAGGAACTAGTTGAAGCATGTTCTTGAGCAAGCTTTTGATTAAGAACAAAGCCCATTGACTGTGGCCGGCCATGGGCAATAACATTGCATGAGACCATTTTCGGCGGGCTTTGTTGACCGGAAAGCACTGTGAAATGTAGTGCTCCGTGAACACCCCATCCTCTGATATGAACATCAGATGGAGCATTGGCAATTAACTAACGCAATCTTCTTAGTGCGCCAAGGCATGAACATTGAAGGGTTCTCTGTTGCTTTTCAGCCTTCGGATACCGAGAGACTGATAGAGATGCCAAATCAATCTGGCGTTGTAACCCTTCTATTATCTTAATATGATTTTCATAATCACCATAAGATAATACTTTCTTCTTCAATTGACAAATATTCTTCCATATGTTGAGACGAATATCATGGATTCCATCATCCGTCAACATCTTTGGAATGTCGTACTGGGAGTCAGCCAAAGGCCAAAACATGACTGGTACTTCACCTTTTTCCAATTTTTTCCTCATGTTCATCATTTCCTCTTTATCATTGAATGAAGATTCTTCTACCTGTTTGGACCAGAGTTAGTGTTTCCTTGTTGTTTCATCGGATTCAACAAGATTGGTAGAGATATCACTATTCATGCTGGAAGATGAATGACCTGGGGATGGTTCGGAGAATAACCTGAACCCCAGGCTATCTTCTGATGGAGAAAGAGTTTCACCTGCCGATAGTAAAGCATCAGACATGACTGGTTTTACGTTTGCAAGTGCCTCGAGATAGGAGGGCTTTCTCGTCACTATATTGCCTTCTGAATAATTTTTGAGACAACGTGAATCACTACTGCGGAGAGGACTTTCACAGCGAAGTTCATCACCATGAGGAGGACCGTCATGATGGGTTACAACAAAAGATGAAATCTCTTGCTCCTTAGCCTTCTGACCACACAGAGGGTTCCTGTGGCTCTCATCTGAAGAAGAAACTTCAAGATTGACCGTATTTTCATGAAGCAAGTCTTCATGAGGAAGTGTCTGTTGAAGACCTTCAGAATTAATGTTCCCGTTATTGGGAACTGAGGGAGTAGAATCTTGAATTCCGACAGATAAATGTCTGAGGGCTTCAAGAACTCCAGCATCGAGCAAGGCTTGGTTACAGATTGGCCTTTGATCTCCTGACTATGCTGAGCGGATCTTTTTCTTAGATGCCTTCTTACTTGCTTTAAAAACCACTTGATGACGAAAGTGATTACTCTGAGCAGGTGTATGTGCCTGATCAGGAAAGATGGTCAGGTTAGGCTGACGATCTCCACTCAAATCAGGTGTATGTGCCTGACTTGGTTGTCTGTATGATATGAGGGAGTATTCCCCATAACCCTCTTGGACTGGAACAGATGTGTGTGTCCGTTCCGAAGTGAATTGTTGATGTGTCACTCCATTGCTAGGGATAGATTTATGTGTCTGTCCCTGAGATGATGTTGAAGCTGTTATGATATCCTGGAAAGCATCCAGAATATGACCAGGAATTTTCTTCTGCTCTTTCACCATTGACAAAATATGTTTGGTGACTTCAGCCGCCGGAACGGGGATATACGTCCATTCCGGGCTTGGAGTAGGTGTATGTGCCTGCTCTTGTCCTCCTTTTCCTGTCAGTGAATCCTGACAGTACTCAAGTGTGGAGGCAGAGAGTTTAGTCTGCCCCCTGTTTGTCGTCGGGACTTTCCGACTGACTTCTCCGTGCGCTACCAAGCGAGACTGTTGGTAGGCCTGATTAGTATTAGCAGGTGTATGTGCCTGTTGATTACACTTCGCCAAACGCGGTTGACGAGATCCATCATATGTAGTCAGACGAGCCTGCTGACTAACTGGTGATGTATAAGCAGGTGTATGTTCCTGCCTATGGTACTCCGCCGGAATTGCCTGGCGGGATAGGCTTGATGCTTCCAGACGAGTCTGCTGGACAGCGGAATTAAAACGAACAGGTGTGTAAGCCTGCTCGTTGTTTGCCACCAAGTTAGGTTGGTGGACTTCTCCGGAGATGGAAGGGATGAAAACCTGCCTATTGTTCACCGGATTCCGTCTCTGGCGGTTCATCTTGCCTGCTCGGGTTCGAGGAACCTGAGCTGAATGCCTGGAGTCGGTACCCTCATCATGTTGAGGGCGCACTACCGCACGAGTCTAGCAGCGATTGTTGATGGGATCCCTCGGGAAGGACTCCTCTCTTTTTGAACTAAGGCCCTGAGGGACCTGCTCATTCACTTCCTCAGAGTAAGGGAGTGAATGGAAATTGTGTTCCGGGGATAACGACCCGAAACGGTTGGAGACGGTAGTCAGCACCGCCTGCTTCTTGATTGCTAGCCGCCGTTGTCCGGACGATGAGGTAGAGTTGTTAACCTGGAGGGCTTGACGAGCGGCCTCCAGAGTTGGGATAGTACCGTTGCGACGGTACTCCTTAACCAGTCCATTAAAAACCCAGCGTTGAAGACGCTGAGTTGGTGATGTCATCCTCAGAGCGGATGACGTTCCAGCAGGAGTAGAAGCATTGGTATTCACAGCAGCAGACCTCACAGTAGAGGTGTTTACAGCAGTAGTATTCACAGGGGTGAATTTAAGGAAAGCCATTTTGCAGAAGATCTTGAGAAAAGAGTGCCTGTTCCATTGTAACAGACATAATCAAGATGAATCCGGCTACTGCATCTTTTGGATGAGCATATGTCAATGATTGCTTTGTTGGCCCAAAGGGGCCTAACAAATAAGAAGAACATCACTTTAACTTGGTTAAGGATTCACGTCGGGTTCACCATTTTTGTTTCGCACGGAATCCGGGGATGACCTCCTGGGCGGGAGATTCAAACGTTCCGATCGGTTTCTAACGGGTTCGTTCGTAGAACCGGAAACATCCAATGATTCCACATCCGTATGGACCTACTTTCCAAAGGCAGGCGCTCATTAGCTTGTGGACTAATGAGGCTTAGGAATTTTCATTGGTCGAGAGGATGGGAGGTCGGACTCATAACACCTTTTTGAGGGGAATTATTGTCTACTCCGGGACTCTCTTTATAGATTTAAGTTATGTTCGTGAATCCTTATTACATTAACAAGTATAAAATGAGCTTTCCATTAGTTTTAACAATCAATGATTAAATATGCAAGAAATTTAGAGAATCTTTCATATGTATTCGAGGTTCTTCATCAATAGAGAATCATCTGCTTAGAGATTCTTGGTCAATGATATCCTTCAAAACATTTATATAAAAGTCTCTTGGTCATTATGATGACCAGGCTGGTTTTAAAGCCACTCAGTGGGGCACTTGAAGTTTATCGTCATTCAGAAGGACAGAGATTATTTCAAAGTTGGGATCGAACCCATAAATGGGCTACCTACGTATCCTTTGTTTTGGAAAAGGAATCAGAACCCACGTAGTTCGAGAAATGGAGTATGTTGTTTATGATTGATGGCTCAAAGATGAATGTCATAATTACTTTTACACTCTAAGCTCACGTGAGTCATGCTCGGTGTGAGAAACAAGTGGTATTGGTAAAAATTAGACAATTGTTCCATGAAAGATGCAATCATAAGAATTTGTTTGGGGCTTATGTATGGATGACTGCCCAGATAGATGAAGGTTTAGGATTTACTTTTAGGGAGAAAATCCATGAACAGGGTCCATAAAGTTATATGTGCTTCATGGAGATTTGAATACTCTAATCTTGGGGATTACTCCTAAGGAGAATGCCCAAGTTAGGAGGGGACTTATGATTGGGTTTTTACTCCTGAAAAGGAAACCCAAATCAAAGGTAAATAAGGACTGGTTAAGAGAAATTTAAGGGACTTGGGGCTTACTCCTGAAATGGAAGCCCAAGGTTATGACTGAGTCTTATTCCCGAAAAGGAGACCCAGGTTAAGGGACTTGGGGCTTACTCCTGAAAAGGAAGCCTAAGGTTATGACTGAGTCTTATTCCTGAAAGGTAGACTTAGATTAGGGATTAAGGTTTGGGGCTTACTCCTGAGGAGGATGCCCATGATTAGAGAACTTGATTGGGGCTTACTCCTGAGGAGGATGCCCAAATTAAAGGATTTATAACTGGGGATTATTCCTGAAAAGGAGACCCAGGTTAGGATTCTCTCATCTTAAAGGATGAGGTTGAATGAATGAACTCTCCATGTTTAGTTACATAAGGATATTTAAATCACTGGACTTTGAGAGATATTCCACAGAATTCCTTTCAGATAAGGAAGTCAAATCAAGAAATCATGCCATAAATGGCTTTGAAGAGTGTCTTGAAGACTGAATCTGGAAAAGGAAAGGTGAAATGACTTAAGAGGGGTAAAAATGAGCAAGATGGGCACCCAAAAAGATAGGGGCGCGCAAGTCTTGCAAGGCGCGCAAGTCTTCCGTGGGCGCGCAAGTATTGGTCGCGCAGGTATACCTGCGCGACACATGGTGTACTTGCGCGATTTTCAACCAGCACTCAAATACTTGAGCGATTCTTTTTTAAACCCTTTATAATTTTCTTGAGGTTCTTCCAGAAAAGGGACACGCAAGTTATATTGAAGGAAATAAGTCGGCGCGCAAGTGTTTGATGAGTTTCAACACTTAGGCCTTCCTTCTTCTCTTTAGATCTTCCGTTCTAGGTAAGAAATTACCTTAGAAGTGTTCCGGAAGCTTTGAGAAGAGACTTGGGCGTCGGGAGCTTCAATCCGAGTTTCTGGAAAAAGCTCCCCCCGAATGGGGGGCCCACAGGGTCTATTTATTGGCAAAAGAAGACCCTGGGCGGTTACCGGGCGGTTACCGGGCGGTTATCACTTAGGTCGCGCAAGTCACTTGCACGACCATAAGGCGTCGTGCAAGTACTTGCACGACCACTAGGCGACGCGCAAGTGTACTTGCGCGACCATGAGGGAACTTGCGCGGCCTATGGGAAATGTTCTTCTTGTTCATCCCTTTGTCGATTTTAGATGTTTCTTCAAAGGATGAATCACATTGGGCTTAGATATTCCCCTTTTCCGATTTTTAGATTCTGTGACGAAAGGAGCGTCAACACACCCATATCGAAAAGTACTGAAGATAAGACAAAAGCTACTTGAATAGTACCGATGACTATAGAAGGTCTGGGATCCTACTCTTGCTGGGTCTGTTGCATTGCATTTGTTTGCCCAGTGCCGCGGCCCAGTGAAACATCCTGGCTACCCTGAGCTGTCCCGCCCTGCTGCCTCTGAGATCCTGGTGTCTCAATACCACGGCCACGACCACCATCTCTGCCTGCACGCCCAGACGTATTCTAGTTCCTTGTCCTGTAAGAAGCCACTAGTCCTGCTCCCACACGCTGAGTATGCGCAGAACCCCTCTCACTATACATCGGTGGAAACACCCTACAAAAGCACTGCAGATGACTCATATTGCCACAAGCTCGTCACTCCACTGTGTAACGTGGACACTGCAGCCTCTTTTTCCCCTCTCTACCTGACTGGTAGCAACTGACGGGCCACCTGAAGAAGCTGTATGTTTGGTACTGCCTCCCTCAGAGAAAATCATCTATCTCTTCCTCTTTCCAGTAGAAATAGTACCAGTAACTGGTGCTGAACCGCCCTGGCCCACACCACTAGATTTCCACAGGTTCCTCTCTATGATCAGTTCTTGGTTCACAATAGCATGTACTGAAGGTAACCTGAAAACATTCACCAGCGCTCGGATGTCATAACGAAGACCATCCTCAAAATTTCTAGCTCTCAACGTCTCATCACCCACCAGCATGGGTGGAAAGCGCTGAATCTCGGTAAAACGAGCAAAATAGTCCATCACCGACATAGTGCCCTGCTGTAGATTCATGAACTCTCGAGCTCTATCTTCCCTCAATGTCTCTGGAAAGAAGAAGTCATAGAAGACTTCCTGAAAATCTTCCCACGCCATGTCTCTGTGATTCCCTGAATTTGTGGTAACATCCCACCACCACCTCTTGGTGGAATCACGCAGCATATAAGTCGCGAGCTTGACCCTCCGCCGTAGAGGAGTCTCTAGGTGCTTGAAAATAGTCTGCATCGACCACAGCCAAGGCTCCACATCCTGTGGTCTAACATCCCTTGAAAACGTAGGTGGATGTTGCTACTGGAAGATATGAGTCAGCTCGGCCATAGATGTGGCAGCCGGAGGTGCTCCCTGAAAGGTCTGCATGAACCGCATAAACCCTTCACGGAACTGCGCCTCTGTGCCTGTGTCCGGTATAACAGCGGGCGCCGCATCTGGCTCTGCTGGATGATCAATTTCTATCCCAAATCCCACCATCTCTGGAGTATACTCGTTGCCGCTCTCCTGGCAAACAATGCGCGATCATCTAGGAGGAATGACATGTCACGACCCGACCCAACGGGGCTCGAGCCATGACTCCCCAAGCCCACCTCCAATAGGCCAGGGGCTTGTGACTAGTGCCGAGTAGGCTATCACACACATGGGAGGCATTAGCCTAAGGTACCTATACACATGAACCCAAAAACAACTCCATGAAACAGTACAGAGATATATAAAACTGGAAAGTAAATGCAAGCATACAATCTATTGCAAAACTGAGTGCAACAACAAAAGTACATAAGGGAAAAACAGGGCCCACCCAAAGTAAACTACAAAAGCACGTCCAAACAGCTCTGAAGAAGGAAAACACTGCCACAAAAACCCATCGGAAAGCTCCCTCGACACCGCACCAGAAAACACCCCAGTCCTTCTCGCTCACTCAGCTTCTCCTGCTCTGGGTCCCCCTAGGACTCCGTCTAAAGGCCTGTGGTCTGCACAAGACACAAACATGTGTGGGAAAAGCCCGTGCAGGGGTGAGTATAAACATACTCAGTAGGCACCCCAAAAACCCAAAACCAAAGAGAGAAACTGGAAGACAACAATCCACTCATCCCAGCCAGAGGGAACCCAAACGAGAGGGAAAATCCATCTCGTGACCATCCTCGGCTAAACACAACTAGTCAGCTTAACCCAGGTGTATTCCCATACATACACCTTGAACAATCCAGATATACCCAGCTCATGCAACAAGCCATAAGAGTTATCGACCTCGTCACTAGCAACGGTTCACAACTAGGAGAGCACACTCCACGATCACTGTCATCCCAGATAACACTCGTCCGAGAGATACACTCCATCAGATTTCACACAAACATCTCAGACTCTCACCTGAGATATCACGCTTGTCGGATAACATCACTGAGGAAAACTCACTGAAACAACATAACCACTAAACTCCTCGGATAGGGGATCGCTCCTAGGGTCCACTAGGGGATACCAGAACCCACTCCGGTAGACGAAGATCTCACAAATAGGGGATCACTCCCAAGGTCCACTGGGGGATACCAAAACCTGATATAGCATTCGTAGACCTCACAGATAGGGGATCACACCTAGGATCCACTGGGGGATACCACAACCCGATCTGGCGCTCGATAGAAGCACGTCACTCAGATAGAGGATCATCACCCATATAAAAGTGGTCACGACGATACTGGAACCCTATCTGGTATAACTCGTGATGTAGGGGATCGAACCGACGATTCCACAACCCTACCGAAACCACGCGCTGAGTAGGGGATCACATAACCAACGATACCACAACCCTACTATACACCTCATGCGGAGTAGGGGATCATATACCCAACGATGCCACAACCCTGCTGAGTATGGCCCACCGCGTAGGGGATCATAATTCCGATGATTCCACAACCCTACGGGGTTAACCAGCTAGATAGAGGATCACCACCCATGGATAAACAGTCACAGCAATACCAAGAACCCGATCTAGGGTAGCGATGCTAGAGGATCCCACTCCGGGCCACCAGAGGGATACCACAACTCTAAGAGACAAAAAATCCCATCGAGAGGATCACAAGCCTACACTAGGGTTGTGATGTCGCGCAAACCCTCGTAGGAACGAAGCAAGGGAGTACCCTCAACCACTTCTGGTCCAAACATTGCTAACCCGAGCGACCCACCACAACGCCACACCACGCATCTCTAAGGACGATATTGAGGCCACCATCGCGTTCCACGCGGAAAAAGACGCAGGATAGGCTGTTTACTCACCCGAAATGGAGCACCGGTGAAAAAGGCACTATTCACCATAGCTAGCTCGTGTGGTTCCCACACAACGATCCTGGAACTCAACAAACGGATCATACCACGACGATCCCCATGGAAAAGTACACAGGATCCACTACTCGCACATCCAAAACGGACACCCGGTGAAAAAGGCACTATTCCCGAATGCCAGCTCAGGCGGGGCCCACACCTCAATCCCGAAACTCATCGAATGGATCGCACCATTGCGATCCTCTCGAAAAAACACATAGGATCGACTAATCATCTGCCAAAATCGGACCCCTGGTGCGAAAGCTGCGTTTCTCCTCAAACGCCAAAACCCGGTCTCGTGGGGCCCGCACCCCAAACATGATCCCAACACCCGGAAACCCTCAAGAAAAGTTTTTCGTATCATCAGGGTCTCAACTCCACTAACGGCACATCAATCGGATGCTCCGGGTAGAAGTTACGACGACCCGAAGTCATAAAATAATAAAATATTATTATTTTATACAACGTTTCTAACTCCCGGGCCACGATCCCGAACCATATAATTCTCAAAGAGAGTTCAAAAGGTCTGTGTCGACGCAAGGAGGGCGTCACCGCAAACGGATCGCAAATCAGAGTTACAGTTTGCGAGTTATGGGGGTTTAAAGAACCCCTGGAAAATCCTGGCCGGACCACCGCCAGCCTCGCCGGATTCCGCCACGCCGCCGCTGCCTGATTCCGCCGTGCCGCCGCCGTACCTCGCCAGATTCTACCATGGCTGCCGCCAAAATCCGGGTTTTCTGCCAGAAAACTTCCGGGAACCCCCAGGAGCACCCCGGTGCTCTAAAAATATATCTGAAACATGTTTCAGAAGCCTTGGGACCCGAACTATACAACCCTTATAAAGATTTGAAGAAAAACAACAAATAAACGAGGTCCAGGATTTCAAAACTCAAACTGCCTACCTTGCAGGCGAAACACCGATGATTTGTGCTCCAAAGCATCCGTTGCATGATCCTGGAACGCCCGCCATCGAAATCCGAGATCGACGACACCTTGATCGCGCGATTCGGCCGCCGATTCACCGTCGGAAGGGGAGGAGAAGGAGGAGGAAGGAGGAGGAGGAACTCCTTCTATGTGCAACACATGTCCAACAGGGGTAAGATATTTGTTTACAACAAATATCTGCTTAACTCCCGGGCCCGACACGCCCCCGACCTCGCGCCCGACACAGGCAAGGATAAGGTCGCCCTAAGGGTAGACACGACGTTCTGAATGCAACGGCGGACTCAGATTTGCGATCCGAGACTCCGTTCAGAAGTTATTCGAGCCGATGCTTGTAAATGGACTTTTTCACTTATTTACGAAAATGCCCCTGGCGGCGCCTTCCACAGCAGGCCCGCGCCCGCAAAGTTGACACCTCGCCTAAGGTAAATGGAACGTTCCGGACACAACCGTGTCCTCAGATTCCCATTCCAAACTACCCCTTCGGAGATATCACACCCCCACCACGTTCGTAGTATAAAAATATTTAATATTTTTATATAATTAATTTCGGGCACACCGGGCCTCGGAATTGCACGCCATCTTTTCTCCTAGCTCTGAAATTATTCGTATAAATATTCCAAAGTCTGACAGGGCCAAAAACACGAGTCGCTACATGAAACTACAAGGTCAAAGGCAGGCCTTAGATTCATGATTTATCAAGAACGAAAACGAAGAAACCCAAAAGGGAACATGAGGAAGAAGGCATTAAAAATTTGCAAAACAAGACTACACGACGTGTATAATGACCACACGGCTTGTACTTGACTTCTCTTCCCCTGCCCGGGTCCTTCCAAACGGCTAAGCCACATGTCTCCCATTGAACAAAAACTGCATGACGTGTATAACATATACACGACATTTGTGGTAAAATTTTCCAACTGCCAGTGTCGTTTGTGACCCGGCTGACTACTCGGCTTGCAACTACATGGCATGTTACCCCCGCACACGGTGTGTACACTGACCCATGTCCCAACCACACGGTTAAGTCCAAACAGTCTGTCCTCGGACAATACTACACGACGTGTCCCACAGGTGCACGATGTGTTCAAGGAGAGGTGACACCGACCCGTGTTGTTAGATACACGGCTGAGTCCCCAGGTCACACTACACAGTGTGTTCATCATTGACAAGACATGTTCTGTACATGAGTTCACCGACCCGTGTTGTTAGTTACTCGGACGGACTCCGGGTCAACACTACATGGCGTGTACAAAAGCTACACGGCGTGTTCGTCCCAAGCTCTTCCCTTCCCCGTGTCACCGCCAACATGGTTTGTGACAAGGGAAGAGACTACACGGCGTGTACTCTGGGTACACAGCATATACTCAAAAAGTTTATTTTTCTTCCTGAACATAAGGCCATACATGGCGTATTTAAAGTACTACACGGCATTTATACTAGGTTTCCGGACAGTATGCCTCAGAAACTTCCCCAGAACCCAGAAAATACCGAAAAACAACACCTAAGTGTCAAATTCTGACCCGTGAGGGCCCATACTCCCCACGAATCAAATTTTGACATTTTATTTGTTCTATGACTAATAAACAGCTGATGATCCACCAAATTCCGGTCAATGGGGGCCCATACTCCCCAAAAACCAAAGTTTAGAGTCCATTTTATAAACAGGCTCACACAAGAAAATACCCTATCACAAAGCGGGTATTTCCAGAGCTCTGACAGCTCCAAATTAATCCCATATTTAATCTGATGGTTTATATTATTCCTTAAAATATTTAAATTTATATATTATGGACTCTTAATGGGGTTTTTAGAAACATTAATTGGATACAAATTTTATTCATTAAATTTTGTAAAAAAAAAATAAAAAAACAAACAGTTCTAAATAATAATAAAAGAAATAAAACCAAATATAGTAAAGGATAAAGATTATGAATTACCATCTAAAAGTAAAAAAGAGTTTCTATGTGAGAAATTATGTTTGAAAACTACTATTTCTAGAATTGAAAAAATGAAAGATTTTATAAAAACTAAATATTTTAAAAATTCTAATGGTTTTAGAAAAACAAAATTTTTAGAATTTTTTTAGATAAAATATGTTTTTAGAAAAACTAAAACATTATGAAAAAAATGAAATATTAATAAAAAATAATGTTTTATGAAAAAATAAAATGTTTTGAGAAATGAAATTTTTTAGAAAAACAATTTCTTTTTGAAAAATATTTTTAAAAAAAGTTTATTTAGATAAAATAAAGTTTAAAAAATAATAAAAACTATACTTTTTATAAAAAAGAAAATTTTTAGAAAAATAATTTTTTTAGAATTTTGTTTAAAAATGTAATGTTTTTTGAAAAAATTAAATTTTTATAAAATTCAATGTTTTTAGAAAACCAAAACCTTTGTACCCCCCTTTGAAAATGAGTTTATTAATCTAAGGAAATTATTAAAAAATAATTATATAAGAATGACCACTTAGTATTAAACCATTCTAACATTTGTTCGATATATCAAAATCTATTAGAACTAAGTGGTTTAGTAAATATTTCATCAAAATGTTCTTGAATTCCGATGAAATGTAAAATAATATCTTCTTTTTGAATGTGATCTAGAAGTGAATGGTGTTTTATATTTATGTCTTTTTCTTATGAGTGGTGTGATAAATTTTTACTTAAATAAAGGAAACTAATTTTGTCACAAAAAATTGGAGTTTTAAAAAAACTCAAGCCAAAGTATGTGAGTGTGGGTTTCTTCCACAACACTTGAGAGAAAAAACTTCCAGTTACCACGTATTTGGATTCAGGAGTGGAAAGTGTTATAGAATGTTGTTTCTTAATAGACCAATAAACTAAATCTTATCCAAATAAGTGAAAATTTCCATATGTACTTTTTCTATTCATTTTACATCTACTAAAGTCATTATCTGAAAAAAAAATCAGTTTAAATTAATTTCTACAGGAGTCGAAATATTCTTAGATCCATATTTCACATGAGATAATGAAATATTCATTATACATATTTAAGATGAGAATTCTTTGTATTTTCTTAATATCATGAATATAATCATACATAAACCATTAAATCTAGATGAATAGCTATTAGGTATAATAAACTATCAATCAATCCTCTAAAGATCATTAAATCAATTGGTTTTTGAGATTAATCAATATCTAAAGTATTTGAGGTTCTAATAAGAGTACAAATACTTTTTTTATTTTTATATCTGAATTTCATAATAATATCTTTTTATAAACTTATGTTGATATATAGAAGTTCCTTTTGGTTTTGGTGAAATTTTAAAACCCCAAAAAAGTAAGTTCACCCATCATGCTCATTTCAAACTCAGATTTCATTAGATCTATAATGGATACTGTAATATTTTTTTTAATTGATCCAAATATAATTTTATAGAAATAAATTTGAAAAATGTTGTTGAATTTATGAACCCTTTTAATATTTTTTGGATATGTACCTTCCTAAAAAAAATTGTTTTGTAAAAAAAATCCAATTAATCTGTCATACCAGGCTCTAAGGGGCTGTTTATGTCTATAATGTTCTATAGAATGTCTAAATACATGGTCTTAAGATTATTTATTTTCATAAACATGTGGTGGTTCTACCAAAATTTCACCTGTATATATCTATTAAGAAAGGAACACTTCAAAATCATTTTAAAAATATTGAAATTAAGAAATACTACATATTCTAGAAGAATATGAATAAATTCAAGTATAGATATTTGATCATATGTTTCATCATAGTGTAATTACTCTTGTGGATTATAAACATTTGAAATAATTATATCTTTATTTATTACTATAGGTCCATTTTCATAACACTTATTTTGAAAACCCCATTTACACAAATTACAAAATTATCCATAGGTTATACCAAAAAAGTCTAAATGTGATTCCATTTAAATTAATTTAGTTCATATTGCATATATTTTTTACAATAATCATCACATAATGATTCATCAGAAGTTTTAGGTTTAAATTGTGATAAAAAAACCACAATGTTCATCTAAATTTCTTAATGAAATTTTAGTTCTTAGAGGTTGAGAATAATCACCAATGATATTATCACTAGAATTTTTCCTAAGGATCAACAGTGGTTTATAAACCTCTTTTATTATAAAACATCTTGAAATGATTATTGAGGTAAAACTTCAAAAATATATTCCTCAGTTTTTCTCTCATAAGTAGAACTTTACAACAATGATTTAAAATCATTTTTTGAAATAACATTTGAAGATGTGAATTGAGGTTGTTTGAAAAAAAACATGTCAGCATCATCAAATTTAATATGAAATGTTTCATCAATAGTACTTGGGTTTTTACTAAAGACTCTATAATACATACAAATTTTATAATAAACTAGAATTATTTCTTTATTAAATTTTGGATCAAATTTATATATATTATCTTTACTATTCAAAATGAACACTTTGCCTCCAAAAAAATTAAAGTATGAAATTTTTTTCTTTCTTTTAGTCCAAAAATTATGAGAAGTTTTATTAGTAATAGGTCTTAATTGAATTATATTTATAGTATAACAAGAATTTAAAATTGATTTATACCAAAAAACATTAAAACTAAGTATTCACTTAGCATGGTTATTTTAATTTATTTTAAGAATTCTATTTTTTATTTAAATGACATCATTTTCATAAAGAGTTCCTTGTGGTAAAATGTTTTGTATTATAAAATTTTTACTAAAAATGTTCCAGAACTATAATTTGAAAATTCCCTACCCTGATCAATATAAATAGTTACCAAGGATATGTTTTTATAATTTATAACATGGGTTTAAAAAGTTTAAATATAGAAAAATACTTTTGACTTATTTTCTATAAAACAAACACATGTATATCTAGTGTAACTGTCAACTAAAAAATGTGCACAATATTTTACATTAATAATCCTAGTTTATATAGAACCAAATAAATCCTTGTGAACAAAATATTAATACTCATAAGTTGAGACTTCAGTAATAGATTTAAATCTTGACTTATGTTTCATTCCAAATTGACAAGGATCAAAAAATTCAGAATAATTAAACATAAGCTCCTGTAGATCATTTACTGGTCATTTATTAGATATTTTAGCTAATTTTTTCTATCACTATAGTGTCCTAATAATATATTACATAACCAAGATTATTCTTCTATTGTAGTATTAAAGGTATACCTTGGATCCTAAGGTATTCTAAGTTAATTGTGTTAACAACCTCATTCCTATCAGTAGATAGGATAAACCATCTTTTGAACTTTGAATAGAACATGTATCTCTCCTAAAGATCAAAAGATATCCCTCCTCACATAATTGAAATATGATAATAAGGTTATTCATAATAACTTAAACAAATAAAAAAATTTACATTCAATCATTACCAATAAGAACACTGTTACCTATACCGATATTTTATCCTTGAGCAATGTCACCAAAGGTAACTTTTACACCATTCATTTTAATAATTTTCTTGAAAAAATATTTATTCCCACATATATTTTTGGAATAACCACTATCCATGTACCATATAATTTTGTTGGAACACTTCTTATTTTCTTAAAAATCGGATGATTAATATTTCAAAACCAAAACCTTCTTGGCTCCAACATTATTAGAAAATAATATTTTTTGAATCCACATCAATACAACTTTACAATGTTATGTAGTTGATAATTATTTGAAAAAATATGATATTTGAAAACCTAATGATTTTACATTATTTAAGGAACATATATTCTTTTAATTTTCTCTACTACCACATTTTTTATAGAATGGGGCACTCTTTGGAACAAAAATGTTGTTTTTGAAAAATAAGTTTTTATTAGTAAAACCCATTAGAGATACATCCTTATGAGGTTTCATTTTTCTGTACATCTTATCATGTTTTTTTACCGGCATTAAACTTTGATAGTGGCTCTTTTAGACTTGATATTTTTGAATTTTGTTTCTCAAATAAATTTTTATCCTCAATAGAAGCTAGAGTATAATTAAAATTTTATAATTACTTTAAAAATTAATTTGTTTCAAGATTGGATTTCTATAATTCCTTCGAAAGATTATTTTTCTTAAAATTATATTTTTTTAATTCATTTAAAATATTATAAATCTTTTTATTTTGTTTAGATACTATTGAATTTTATTTAGCAAGCTTATCCTTAGAAGCATCATGTTTTTTAGAAATTTTGTAAATTTTTTTTCAATTTGTTTTTCAAATCTTAGGAATTATTCAATAATAGGAAACATATTGTTTTATTCTGATGATGTAGATTCCTCATCCGAAGATATAGAATAATTTTTTTAATCATTATCATGATAATTTTAATTTAAAGTAATATTAGTTAGTGTTTTAGCAGATACCTTTTCCACAAAAAAATTATTATTCTTAAGAATCCTAGTAAATAAACCAATATTTTTATAATATTCGCTTTCATCATTTAATTTTTTTATTAAGATCTACTACCTCCACTTTCACTCTATGTTTCTGATTCTTACAAACTCTTCTTATTCTTATGTTTGTAGGACATTATAGAAATAATTTTATAATTTGTATCTTTCTTCTCTTTCTTCTTAAGATTTTTGACAATTTGGTATTATATAACCAGACTTATTGGAATCATAATAGATTACATTAGAAGAATCTTTCTTAAAATTTATGTCATTATATTTTTTGTTATAATGATATTGAAAATTTTATTTCCCAAATATATTATTCATCCTTTTAGAAAATTGAGAATGTTCATTTTGACTCTATTCGGATGAACAACTTTCAATTTCAACTTAAATTTATTTTCTTAATAGATTTAAAAAAAATTTCAGCTGATTTGGCTTTCTTAGAAACATCTAAATTTGAATAAAAATCAAATCCACTATTACCCTACTTCTTTATTTTCATAGCATATCTCTACATTATACCCTCATTTTTCGTGAGAGTAACAATATGATCATACAATTTTAGATTTTTAATTCTCTATTTATCATCTAATGTTGTCCTATTAGACCCCATTCTCCAAACATGATTTCAATTATCATATCTACTGAAATATCATCTGTATGATATTTTTTCCCAAGAGTTTGTAAATTATTCACATTCATCATAAATATATTATGCATATTATCAATATATTCACTAAGAAGAAATTCAAAATCATTAAAATCCATATGAATCTGGGTTATTCTAGTTCCAAACACTTTAGAAGATCCAATATGTGTAATTTATAATTTCTTAAATAAACTATTTTTAGCTTCACAATAACATATTTTACTATATTTATTTATCTTTATGAAACATACAAAATTATTTCACACATGAAAATTAAACTAATATTCAGATTTATCTTTATTTGTAAAAGAATAAACCTTCTTCTTAGGAATTTTCTAATTCCCAATAATCATGAAAATGTTTTCAATAATAGTGTTAATAAAAAATTTCTTCATTCCATCTCTTCAAAATTCATAGTCATCGCCATTAAAAATTGGTGGACTACTGGGACTTAAATTCTATAGAGTACCAAAACTAAGACCAACCATCTAATAAATCAAATCTATTTCTACACAATACATGTTAGTGTAATAAAATTTCAACAATATCTACAAACATGAAATCTTAGTTGATATAAAAAAAGTAAAAACATTTTCTGTTTAAGAAGTAGAACCATATTTGATTCCAATTGATGAATCGTAGGGTATGTAATGGATACAAGAGCAGAGGTTAATTTTACTTTAAGAGATTAATGTAATTAAAAACTGAGACCTATTTATTATCATTTATTTAACCCAAAGACCATCTGATGATAAAATTTACACTATCAAACATATAGAATGTTTGTAAAATTAGAGTATAAATTTTTGTAAAATAAAAATTCTATATCAATTCACAAAAAAATAATATTAACTATCTGAATCAAGTAAATAAAAATTTAAAGTAAGAATAAAAATTAGTTACCAAAAGATTTATAAAATATATTCTACTATTTAATGTTAATAGTTAAAGAAGTCGCAAAATTTGAATTTTAGTATCCCCAATTTTTAACATAACTATAAGGAATATGTTTCTAAAATAAAAAGATATTGATCATAATGATCGGAATCATCTCTATATTACTTTCGCAAGAATCCCATGATCATCCGGAATGAAAAAAATTTCAATCCCTATAGTCCCCCAATATAAACCTATATCAAACACAAGGAATAATAAGGAACAAATTTATAAGGAATTTATTATCCTCAATCTGATTCCTTAGAATAAGAACTCATTGAAAAATTTAAAATCCATGAGTAACAAGATTTTACTGCAAGGAAATAATTAGATGGGTTGAGTCTTAAAATAATTATCTCCCAGCTCCTCGAATAAATTTTTATTTATAAGCACATGACTTTTGGTCATATTTTGTGATTCTCAGAGTTGGTTATAATGGCCTTGGTATAGCTCTATCTTGACTTCTCAGCATGATATTTACTTCTTTATCAGATTCAATTTTTATAAAACCATTATAATGATGTAAAAAGTCTTTCTTCTTGTAGAAATGATTTCCAACATCTAATTAAAAATTTATTATTATGATGGAATAAATTTTTTTCAGCCTAACAGACTGAACTTAGCCATGCCAATAGAATAACCTCAGTCACATCGACAAACTAAGCTAAGTCACACTAATCGAAAAAACTCAGTGACACCAATAATCTAAACTCGATCACACAGATAGACTAAAATAAGTCACACTGATAGACGAAACATAGTCATTTTGATAGAATATAATTTTTAATTCTTATGGATTTTTTTTCATTCTGATGGATTGGATTTTTTCATTATGATGGACTACACATTGTTATTCTAATGTACTAGACTTTATTTATCCCGATAGAGTAGACTTTAGTCAGTCTGATGCACTAGACATTGGTTAGTACAATGGACTAGAATTTAGTATGTCTGACAAACTAGTCTTTAGTATTAAAAGTTTTTTTAATCATTTTAGAAATATTTTTCCATTTAGTAGAATAAATGGGTTTCTTCAAAAAAATATAAAATAATTGAGAAATATAAAGTAATTAAAACGTTGTCTTTAAGAGTGTGTTTTTATTTTCAAAACTAAGGATATAAAGTCTAAATTTTTAACTTTTCACTCAAAATCACATTCTCTATCTAAGAAATAACATTCAAATAGGGGATATTAGGCAGTGTATAATTATCAATTAGTATAGACAACATCCCTTGAATCCGAAGTTAGTAGTCTAGGGTTCCCAATGTTATAACTAATAGATGTGATCCACCTTCATCCTCACATCAATCAGATGAAAAAAACATTTCCCAAAGGAAATAAAACTGAATTTTGGGACCCCAGACCAACACTCTCAAATCTAGTTCCATAAATATATACATTATATACATGATTTGATACCATCTATAAAATCTTAAATATAACTATCCTTAATTAATAAATCAGTAATGATTATTGAATCATTTACATCCAAAAGATCTTTTTTAGTTTTTAAGCTTTATATAATTAATATAAATCATAAACTAATAAGGTACATTCCTTTCTCAACTAGTGGAATTTTTTCACACTAGGTAGAAAACTACTCAATTCATGAAAACTATTTATCATCTACCAAAAAATCATACACAATTTTTGTCCTTCTAAACATGTTATTCTTATTAATTTTCTTTAAAACATGTGGAATAAAAAAATAAGAAAGGGGTAAAATAAAATGCCCAATTAGGAAAAAATATAACTAAATCTTTCAAAAACATAGGTATTATTTACATATTATGGATAAAATAAATAATCTGATTAATTTCATAATCAACTAAAAATGAGATCATTCCATATCTACGATAATAAATGAAGACATATATAATAATAATTATTGATCTCATACTGATTTAATGTAATATTTTGGGCCTCAAAACATGTTTCAAATGCCTTATCCCAATACACTATAATGATATAGGGAGAGGTATACACTAAAACCCAAGCATATTTTTCTTATGGGACCCAATGATGCATTTATGGGATATATAATGCCAAGCCCCATATATCACCTGATTAGGTCTAATTCATTCACAATAAGAGTCAAAAATACCTTCCATACCATTACCTATGGAACCTATGGTTAAATAAAAAGATAAATATCCATATAATGATAATTATGGAATTCCAATATATAATAAACCTATGTTATTAGTGAATAATTTTCAAGAATATTGACACTTACCTGACTAATAAATGAATTTCTTTTTAGGTGAACATCCTCCAATACGAGATTTGTAAAATCAGATTTTCACACCATATAGGGTAATGATTATATGGTCAATTCAATCCTGAAATATCATTATAATATTCCATCCAGAGAAAGATGTTGTATGGTTGTAAAAGAAACTATCTCCGGTATAATAATGGAATCTCATAAGGGTGTTGACATAAATGAAAACACCCTTTAAAAGAAGAATGCATCGAGTGGTATCATAAAAGAATGGGTCAAGAATTAAATTATTTTTGATATAAAAAGTGTTATCCCCCAAATAATAAATATATATATATATATATATTAGGGTATGAATCATGAAAAATAAACCCCATTAGGTTAAATCCGTCAAAAAATTATTATAGAAATGGAAGCAAAAAAACTTAAGTGTTTTTAGAAAAAAAATATCATTAACATAAAATACAAAATTACTTGTCACTTTAAAAGGTAAATTTTGAAAATGAAATGGAAAATGTCTTGAAAAAATTATTTTTAAAATGAATCTCTAATAATGGATCCTTGAAAATATATAACGTTTATTTTTGAAAAAATATTATATGAAGATAAAACATATGAAATTGAGAGAGGAAACCCTTTTAATATTTTGATAATACCTATATTCAAAAATCTGATTATAAAATGAGTAAAAAAATTTATTTTGATTAAAAATAAATTTCCACACATAGAGGTAGAGTAATTACCATTAAATAAAATATTAGAGTAGGAAAACCCAAGCATGGAAGCAAAATGTTCATAATCAAATAATATTACCCAAATAAATGAGATTTGATCTATTTATATGACTTAGGGGAAACATACTTATTGAATTAAGAAATATTTGAAAAAGTTTTATTATTCTACAAAATTTCAATTCATATAAAATATATAAAATACCACATAATATTATAAATTAATAGAATATACCATACTTATAAGTCTAATAGGATGATCATAACTCAAGGAAAAAAAATTGAGTTTCCAAAAGGCCTTATAATTTAGGTAGTGATTGATTCAAAACACATTTGATGAAATGGCATTTATTTTTATTAGGATCTAACACGAATAAAGCATCTATGTGATAAAGATACATCTATCGGAAGTGTATACACCATTCCTTGGAAAATTTGGTACATAACATAATCAAGTTTCAAGGAATAAAAGTTTGAGACAGATTACCTATGTAGCTTGGGTAACATTTTAATAAAAATTAATTGAAAGATAAGGCTTATAAATGATCCTAAAATACCATGATTAAAATATAATATATGATATGTTATCCGAAATTGATATTGTATACACACTACTAGAAATTCAGGCTATAGCCACGATTTTGAACCGTGGCTATAGGTCTTCAAACCATGGATATAGGTAATATCCATGGTTTGAGGAACCATGGCTAAGTTTGGCATGGCTATAGGCCTAGAAGTATAGCCAGGGTTTGGAACCGTGGATCTAGGTCTAAAGCCACGGTTCAAACGGTGGCTCTAGGTATACAACCACGGTTTTAACCATGGTAATATCTTTATAGCCACGATTTAAAACTGTGGCTATACTATAGGTGGGACAAAATTTATTTCCATGGTTAGAAACCATGGAAATAGACCTATAGTAACGGTTAGAAACCATGGCTATAGGGTCCGAAAAACGATAAAAAATCCATGGGTTGTCCATGGTCTTTCTGGGGGGGGGGTCCAGGACAGACCCTGGACACCCTCCAGACAGACCCTGGACACCCCCCAGACATACCCTAGACACCCCCAGACAAACCCTAGACACCCACTAGGAAAGACCCTGGACACCCCTCAGACAGACCCTGGACACCCTCGGACAGACCCTTTACACCCCCCGGACAGCCCCTGGACACCCCCAGACCCTGAACACCCCCCATACCCTGTAAATCTCCCCATGGACACCCTGGACACCCCACCCCCAGACAGACCCTGGTCACCCACCGGACAGACCCTGGACACCCCCCCGGACAGACCCTAGACCCCCCTAGACAACCCCTGGACACCCCCTCAGACCCTGGACACCCCCATACCTAGGACATATAACCCCATACATCCCAGACCTCCACTCCCCTAGAAAGCCACCCCCACCCTCCCGGAAAAACCCTGGAACCCCCCCCCCCCCCCAGAACCTGGACACCACCCCATACCCCCCGGATAGACCCTGGACACCCCCCGGACAGACCTTGGACACCCCCTAGAAAGACCCTGGACACCCCGCAGACAGACTCTGGACACCCCCCGAATAGACACTAGACACCCCCTGGACAGCCCCTAGACACCCCCCAGACCTTGGACATATTCCCTAGATAGCCCAGACCTCCACTCCCTTGGACAGACACCCCCACCCTCCTGGACAAACCCTGGACCCCCCCCCCCCCCCCCCAGAACCTAGACACCACCCCATACCCCCAGACCTTGGACACCCCCAAACCCAGGACATATCCCCCGGGACTGCCCAGACCTCCCCTCCCCAGGACTGCCACCCCCCAACCCTCCTGGACAGACCCTGGACCCCCCAGAACCTGGACACCCCCAGTCCTCCCCCACCCTGCCCGTTTCCCATCCCCCCTGCCCCTGCCAGCCCCCACTTTCACCCCCCACTAGCCCCCACTTGCACCCCTTCCAGTCCCATCCCCCTGCCAGTTTCCCCCCCTATGCCACCTGTCAGTCCCCTCCAAATTAAATTATACACAAAAGGTACTTACATAATAAGAATTAAACAAATCCAAATATAAAAAAACACATAACTACACTTACATGAGTCTTTCTATAAGAAAAACTATCAAAGAAGTCTGGAACCATCTCAAAAGTACCTATAACACAAGTTAAAACATAGTAGTGCTCATCCCCTAAAATTATGGTAAAAACATATTAGAATATTCACAAAGAATACAACTCAATAAACAAAAATAGTGCACCCCACCCTGCTGGACCCCCGTGGACAGTAGCCCCCCCTGGACAGACCCCCCACTGCTGGACCCCCCTGAACAGCTGCCCCCTGGACACCCTGGATAGCCCCCCCCCCCCGCACTGCTGGAGCCCCCTGGACAGCAGCCCCCCCTGCTGGACCCCCCCCTATACAACAGCCCCCCCCGGACAGCAGCCCCCCTGCTGGACCCCCCTGGACAGCAGCCCCCCCGGACAACAGACCCCCTATTGAACCCCCATAGACATACCCCCCCCCCCACTGTTGGACCCCATGAATAGTTTCCCCTAGACCCCCCTGGACATCCCCCCCACTGCTGGACCCCCCTGGACAGCAGCCCCCCCGGATAGCAGCCCCCTGCTGAACCCCCCTGGACAGAACCCCCTTGGTGGGAGTTTTAGTTTTTTATGATATATTACTCTATAATAGTGGATTCTGGTGTAGAGTGTCCATATTCTATTTTGTTTTACTATTTTTAGGTCCTGATGCTGGTGTAGGTGGGTTTTGGGTGATGTCGCGGTTTTTAGGAGGTGGTGTGGCTGCTAGAAGATTTCCAAAATATTGGGGGATTATTTTTGGTGCTACAAATACTGGGAGATATTGTTGAGTAGTTCTGTGAGCTTCTTGATAGGAACATCAAGATGGATGTTTGGTGATGGATGGGTGTAGAGGCTAAAGTTATGGCTGGTGTTGGCTTAGAGGTGCTGGAGGTTCTATTTCCATGGACTGGTTTGTTAACAGAAATTAGGTGCTACTGTTGACTGTGAGTTACTAAATGGGTTGTTGACTGGTTTTTGTGTGTGGTGAAGGATGCCTATTTGATGGGGTGTGTTGTAGGAGTGGAATGGGTTGGTGCTGGTGGCTTGGGATGTAAATTTCAGTACATTCCTAGTGGCTGGACATTACTGCTGGCTTATAGGTGTTGGTGCTATTACTGTTGAGTGGGTTACTGCTAAAACTCTGATTGTTATTGGGTTTTTCTCTAGTAAATGTCCTATTATATAGTGTTATTGGATTATACTAAGTTTCTGCTTGGAGGGGAGTGCTTCTAGTGTCAAGCGGGCTACTACTATTTCCAGTTCCACTAGGTGTTGGCTGTTGATTGAAAGCTGGGAGGTTGGGGTTTAGTGGTGATGGAGATGACGGGTTTACGGGTTTTCTCGATGGCTTTAGGCCGTTCTCTTGGATTTAATTATGATTACTCTTTTCTTAGATCATGTTTACCAATTCACCCAGCATGCAAGGCCACTCAAACCCACCTTTGGGTCTTGATAGGGATATTAAATCGACTTTGAATGCATGTGATCATACAGGCTAATCACTACCTTGAGACCTGTATATAACGACAAACCCTACCTTGGGAGTTTTAACTGCAGGGGGTACTCTTTTGGACCCCTCTAAATGTAATAAATCACATCACATTTATAATGATCTTTTTAATGGTATGAATATTGAAAATGTTCAATCTTCATACCCTTCTTCTTCTTTGGGCTGTGAATCAAAACGGGTTGGAACACTACTTGACAGACAAGATGACCAGGCCCAGCCGATTTTGAACAATGATTCTAAGTAGAACAAATGAAACCCTCTTGGGGGTTTATACTTGAGCAGTGACACTTATGTGGAGAATACCTTTAGCTCTTAACAAACCCCTTAACCCCCACTTGGTTAGGACAGTGCATATCCCAAGGAGATGGCCGTGGAACCTGAAGTTTTGGGTGTTTCAAAGACTACTCTGGATAGTTACCCAAATAAAAATTTGGTTGCCTCGGGTTCGCAAGATTAGAAAGTTTCCAACCCAAATCTGCTGAATTGGTCAAGAATTAGAGGTGTATATTTTCATCTTATCAAGAGCAACTGAACCTAGTGGACACACCACATATTCCCCCAGGTTCTAGAAAAATGCTGGAAAAACATTCAGGTACTTCACATGAAAACCTTGCTACAAATATTTCAGGTACATTTCCTCCCCCTTTTTTCAATCATACTATTGGTATTTCTCAAACAACAGATAACATTAATATGCCTACTAAATCTGAGAAGGAACATAAAACAATGCCTTTTCATGGCCTTTGAGAGTGTTAACCTCATGCGAAGGAAGTCAATGGAAGGGATCTTTGCTCATAAGATTGACATCTCTAAGGCTTTTGATACCCATAAATGGGGTTTCTCATTGAGATACTTCGCAGGCATGGGTTCTTGAATATATTTCTGAAACTGGTTAACACTATTCTTGGATCCTCATGGATGTCAATTCTTATGAATGGTGCACTGATAGGTTTCTTCTCTTTCTCCTGAGGTGTACGAAAAGGTGACCCCTTATCGAGTATACGGTTTGCAATTGCAGAGGATTACATAAGACGATGCATCAATGAGCTTGCTCATCTGGGTATTTATAAGAGGATTAGAGATGGTTTTTATGATCATTCCCCACCCCATATTCTCTATGCTGATGACATTGTATTGCTGGGGTAGGCTTCAAAGAGAAACATATCCTATATAAAGGCTCTTTTCACTCACTGTGAGGATGTGGATGGACATGCCATAAGCTAGGACAAATCATCAATTGTTTTTCGCAATGGAATTCCTATTGGAAAAAATAATAGGATCACTTGATACCTTGGGGTGAAGAGGGGATCCTTTCCCTTTCAATGTCTTGGGGTGAAGAGGGGATCCTTGCCCTTAGACTTGATACAAATGGTCGTGAGTTCTTATTAAGGAACATGAAAGCCTGGTGAGATACTTTATATGGACAAGATCAATCTTTGAAAGGATGTTGGTCATAGTGAAGTGGAAAGAATGCATAAAACCAGTGGAAATGGGAGGATTAGGGGTCAAGGATATTCGTACCATTAATGATAGTCTGATTGTAAAATTCAATTAGAGGCTGATCTCAAATGATGTTGATGATGATTTTCTATCGAGAAGGTTCACAAAACGGCTATATAATGGCTATAAATACATCCTTGAATCCTTGGTATAGGATTCCCTTAAGCAGACCTATGCAATGATAATACAGGATACTAAATGGTTGGTCAGTAGAGACTCCACTCATAGTAGCTGGAACACCTTCTGGCAGGATTAACCCTTGTATTCTATGAATGTCCCACCTGAAGTTGGTTCATTGTCCATATTGGGTTTTCTCTCATATCAGATTTCACATGATTTGAATATTTCTGAAAATGTGTTTTCTCAAGTTAATAATTATGCATTTATGGATTGTGAAAAACTAATCTAGCTTCATAGAAGGATTGGGATTTTTGACCCCAAAGAGTTTTACATGATTACATGTGGCGGTACTGACCATGCCCCAACCTGGCTTATGATGTTCAGGGCTCCATTCATTCGGCCATCCCAGTTTCTCCTTCTTTGAAGAATCTGGAAAAATAGACTTCCTACCTCTGAAAATTTGAAGTGAGTTGGATTTTCGATGGCCTCCAGGTGTGCCTTATGTAGGGCTGCAGAAGACACCACACAACATGTGTTTATGGAGTGCGGCTAGGCCCAACAACTCTGGAGTTATCTAGGAATGCTGTTTGGGATTGCGGTGGACTCTGGCATTCTGCTTACGGATCTGATGCACGGTCTGCTACATATGCGCTGTAGTGAGCAGTTGGGTAGCCTCCTCACTGCTACTATTGTGGAGGTCATTGTGTCCATGTGGGATTCGAGGATCATGTCTCTATTTGATGGCGTGCATGAAGCTGTCTGGAAGGGAATGATCTCCATACATAGGGACATGTACGTTGTGTCAGTGGTCTAGGATGGTGAGACGTCTAACACCATTTTTGACCAGCAAAATCTTAGGTTTCTTAGTGTTTCGGGCTGACCATGCAGACCTCAGATTCTAAAGTATATCAGATGGATACCACCGATTACACTGTTCCTCAATGTGAATATTGATGAAGCTGCGTCAGGTGCGCCGGGTCCAGCTATATGTGGAGGAGTTTTCCGCACTTTTTAGTAGGTTGAATTCCTCATCCAAACCAATCAAATACGTATGGTTGTTTCTCATGTGTATCGGGAGGCCAATCAGGTTGCTGATACACTAGAAAAAAAGGCCATACTTGATCTTGATATGATGTGGTCTTTCACTGCCCCTGATTATTATGCTCCAATGGTGGATCCAGATAGTTTTGGTGTGTTTTACACTCGCTTATGTAATAACCCCTTATATGCCTAACTTCTTCTTTTTATTTTAAAACAAGCTATTGTAAATCAAAATGGTAATAATAGATATACATAGAAGATAATGAATAAAAATTTTATAACATGTTTTTCATTATGTATTTGAGGTTTTCATAGACTATATAACCCTCAAATACAAAAATTATCATATTTGGTTTCACTTGAGGAAACATTTACCTCCAAATAGTAAATACTTTTGAGTATTTATAAAAATTTCACCCCTCCTAAACTATAAATGTGCACTCAATCACCTCTCTAATTTACACCTTTAAAACCATTTGGATTAAACAATTTCTACCCAAATCACCTACCAACATCCCTAACCAAATCCTAGAATCTGAATATCGGATACAAATCCAACCCTATGTGGCTTTAGTGAAATCCTAAGTAATATGCCTCAAGAAGAGGTCATGTTCATCAACGATCATTTTCATTTTATTTCTTCCTCCACTACCATAAAGGACTCCCTGTGGTCACACCGCGAGGACGATGGCCACTGCCCCTGTATCTGCATAGCAGATCCGTTTTCTAAAAAACAAAATCCCCCCTTCCAAACAACATCTCACAGTAGCGTAGAGCCATGTTAGCTAGGTTTTCTATGAAGTTATAAATGTATGAAAGGTTCCCCTAGAGCCTCCTCAATTCTATAAGAATCTGAGGGAGTGAAATTGATAAAACTGAACTTGTTTTTCTAGATTGAAACTCAATTTCATGGTATCACACCAAAAATCTATCGAATTTCTCTAGAGTTACCCTGAAAACACATTTTACCTGATTCATGTTTAGGTTGTGATACTAAAACTTGTAAAATATTGTTTAAAGATCTTTGAAATAATCACATATCTATTGAGATTTGATAACCATGTCATTAACAAAATCATTCATCTATTCTTTCTAAGAAGTTATTAATGATATAATGTGTGTAGTGTATGTATGTAGTGTCATCATTTTTTAATCCAAAGGGTATGACCTAAATGTTGCGGGCTTGATCGCAGGTGGTTGGGGGCTGGTGCGGGCTCGAATGCAGGTGGAAGGGGGATGGAATGCTGGTGGAAGGGGGCTAGTGGAACGTGCTGGGGGGGATGGTGCGGGCTGATTCAAAGGTGGCCAGGGGGGGATGTTGCGGGCTGGAATGCTGGTGGCAGCAGGCTAAAATGAAGGTGGAAGGGGGCTGGTGTGGACTGGATGTGGCTGGAGTTGGACCAAATCACGGCGTGACCGCGGCATGACCGCAGCATGACCGCGGCGTGTTGGCCCGGTCCAGTGACATCCGCGGGGCTGCATCTTCTGGCCAGGAGTGAAGAGAGCAGGAGGAGGCAGGGCAACATTCCGGCCATCGCCCCACTGACAGAAATTTTGATTAGTCAGTATCAACATTGATCACAAGACTCATGGAATACTATCACTGCGAACCGCAGCGGGATGTCCTCTTGGAGCAAGGCAAAATCATGGAATTACCGCGGCGTGAATGCGGCGTGTTGGCCAGGTCCATCGACATCCGCAGGACACCATCTTCCGGCCTGGAGCAAAGGGAGCAGGAGGAGACGGGGAAACATTTCGGCTGTCCCCCCACTGGCAAAAATTGTGATTAGTCAGTTTCAACATTGATCATAAGACTCATGGAATATTATCACTGCGAACTACCGCGGGGTGTCATCCTGGAGCAGGGCCAAATCACGGTGTGACCGCGTCGTGACCACAGCGTGACCACGACGTGACTGCGGCGTGACCGCGACGTGACCACAGATTAACCGCTGCGTGACCGCGGCATGACCGCAGCGTGACCACGGCGTGATGGCCCGGTCCAGTGACATTCGCGGGGCAGCATCCTCCGGCCATGAGTGAAGGGAGAGAGAGGAGGCATGGAAACATTCCGGTCCTTACCCCACCGATAGAAATTGTGATTAGTCAGTCTCAACATTGATCACAAGACTCATGGAATATTATCACTGCGAACCGCCGTAGGGTGTCGTCCTGGAGCAGGGCCAAATCATGGTATGACCGCGGCGTGACAACGGCGTGACCGTGGCGTGACCACAGTGTGTTGGCCCAGTCCAGCGACATCCGCAGGGCATCATCTTCCACTTAGTTTCAAATAGGATGATATGGATGGCATGAGAGGATGTTTTCTCAGAAGATTTAAAGAAATGAATGCTAATCTGTGATGACTAGAGGATTGGATGACCCCTGATATACCTAATTCGGTGAGGATTGGACACCAAGGAATGTGTAGGAATACCTAGATGAATACCCCATGGGATCAGAAAAATCACAGGTTACATAACATGTAATCTAACATTACTGGTATTGTGGGACCCCTGGGCTGTGGAACTGGGCTTTTGGTTGGATTTAAATATCACATTCCATGTGACATGGTCACACAACATGGGACCCGTCTTAAAAGTCTAATGGCACTTATAGAGTGTCTTGGTTCAAACAACCATTTTAATAAAAAGACGGAAACCCCCAACAGAGATATAAAAAGGGTCAAGTACGATGTGTGATTTATGACTAACAATGACATCATGTATAAGGAAAACATCAATGAAATAATCTTAACCATGGTATACCACTATGAGTTTTTATAGACAGCGTACCTCCTTTGGAGGGGTTTTATTACAAAACCATGACTTATTTATCAAATAGAACAATTATCTTAAATAACACTTATTCAAGAATTGAAATTTAATATAAATATGAAAAGTTAAGAAAAAAAAACTAAATGAAATTTAAAATATTATTGAATTAAATAGGCTGTGAGAGGGACCCTACCTCAACCTCAAGGCGCCTTTGCTTTTGACGACGACAACTCGAATCTTTCTTTTTTCCTCTTGCATGCATATGCAACTTAACATATATATATAAGGACACCTAGCCCCTATGTACATATTCGCATGTCCCAATATGCACCAGGGGGTCCTTAGATATATTTTTATACTTGCATATACCCCTTTACACTTACACGCATATGCATTTTTCATATCTATATATTAGCACACCTAGACCCAATATATATATTCATACTTCCATGAGTGAATATATATAAAGAGGGAACTTATATATGCATATTCCTACCTATGCATACACATGTAAGACTTTGTCAACGACAACTCGAATCCACCTCAATGAAATCCAAAACACCCAACAAAAATACAAGGAACCCAAAAATCAAAATACCCGTAATTAAAATTGGGCCAAAGAATAAATACGGAATAAACCTTACCCAAATCTTGAACTCATTGTCTTCGATGGTGGTGGATAGAACCGGTCTTATCATAAGAAACCACCTAAAGAAAATAGTGGGAAAAGAAATGAGATATAACAACTTCTTATATATATGTGATCAATGTATCGACTATACATGATAATTGATACATGAATCCCTAACCAACAATGAACAAATAATATTCAAATTGATATGTACATCACAATACTAAATAACATGATCATTAATAAAGCTCTTTATTTTTCAAACATCACCTGCAATTTCCTATTCAAAAATCAAAAATCACTAAAATATGAGAATAAAGTAAACCTCTATGATCACTTAAAAGCGAGAAATAGGGATTAGACATTGTTCTTAGCCTAGAAAATCCATTCCTTGAAATTATAAAATACCTAAAACTCTTCATGCCTATATCCTTGTTGATTTTCTAGATTGAAACCTCATTTTTTAGCATGTTCTTCTTCTGGAATTCACCTTTATTCTTAGTTTATATAGGTTTGTCAATTTTATAAAGTAGAGAATTTTACGTATTTTATTCTTACTCAATCCGATTGGATTTTTCAAACCAGTTTGCTAATATGATTAGACAATCTTTTGGTACATGATCTTCCTTCTTCTTGATTGTATATTCCTTCTTTGTAGAAAATATTTCCAAACATGAAATAATTGGTTCTTTCCTTTTGTATTTCAACAATTATTATTGTTATGGAATCAATGTCGTAAATACTTATGAATTTGTACTACTTGGTTTCCCTTCCACACACACTTTCAACAGCCTTTAGAGTACCCTTTTTAGGCTCCCTTTAAAACTCCACACTAGAATTGTCAAGAACTAGCCCACTACAATATCAAATATTGATACTTAACCCAACACATTGATCTAAATGACATCTTAGAAATATAGAAGCTCTAAATAGCATATTTACCAATATAAACTCCTCATAATTAACTGAACACACTGACTATACCAACCACTATAGGTAAATCATTAATTTTGGTGTGGTCTTGGAACCAAAAATGGTTCATCCAACATCCATCTACAGACACTAAATTCATCCATTTAATTTCTAAGTTCATAAATTTCACAACCTTGATAATGATCACCATCCATTGATATAGATTTCACTCAAAAAGGACAAGTATGAATCTCCCCACTATAGTATTATCCGTACCATCATCAATCTTACATAAACATGTCTAGTTACTCATATCAAATTATGATCACTATAGAAGATCCTAGCCCAATAATCTCAACAAAATTTCTTCATTTAAAAACTATCATCTTTCAAACACACATTATATCCAACAAAAATAATAAATTAAAAGAAATTACATAGTGAAATCCAAATTATAGAAAAAAATAATAACTTTAGGAATACCTCATTAAGTATGGTACTAAAATTCACTTCACCTAGGATGGATTATCCCCATAAAATAATATAGAAACCCACATCTCGACACATACATGAAACCTATTTCTCCCATCCCAATACTAAGGGAATGAACACACATTCTTGATACAAGATAAATAGACCACGATTCATTTATTTTTATAATATTGAGCTGAGATATTACACATTCAATTTACTCTATCACCATCATATAGAGGCTCACCAACCAAAATTCATTCCTACCTAGTTTCCAGCCTTCTCCGTTCACCTTACTATGCAATTGATGTATCTACATAGATAACTCAGTCTTTCTTGAATATCTCGTAGTAGGTATATAGATAAAAGGAAGTTACTCATGCCCATAATGAGTACATAAGACCATTTAAAAACTAGAATTCCTTTATGAATAAATTTCATTTGAAGGATGGCATGAAATGAATAAACCATTAAAATTTAGTGGCATACTCCATTACTGATTTCCATAATGATATAACTCCATGAATCCCCAAAACATGCTCTTATTCTGTAAATATACTATAGACTCTCATAGAAGAGGGAATGAAACTTGATCCATAAAACCTCCTCGTTCCTTCTTTTATGAACAAATGTATTTATCCATTCCGATTCATCTCCTTTGAATTTAGAAACTTCTAGTTTCACCCATATATCCTCTAGAGTTACAATCCTTTCAAATAGGAACTAAACTTTCTTCAACATATTCTAAACATCCTATGATCCCATGTCACTACTGAAAATTAGATACTGCTACTCCTAGAACTCATGGATAACTTATAAAACCATTGTTTTTACATTTTTGAAGGCCTTGGTCAAAGGATAAAAGTAGTTGTAACATAATATGAGGGAAACAACCACATGAGCATATTTCCCATGAGAACACAATGTCATCCTAATTAGATGCTTTGTTGATGAATTTTGGCTCAACATCATCTCGTAATAACAACATTACTAATTAGAAACCCATCACGCCACAATCCTAAGCATGCATTATTACCACAAAATCATGAAACTACCTTTAATCCTTACATCATAACAAAATATAATTTCCAAAACACAAAACACAATGGTTTATCATAATAATCTAAGGGTTACTCTCCTACACACCAATCATAACAACCAAACCCCACACTTTCACCCATGAAAATAAGAAACCCTCCACCCACTTAACTGATCTAACAAGAAAATTCCCAAAAAAAATACACAATCAAATCACCCAGAAATCACCAAAATTCCCTATATTGAGAGTTTTACATCAAAACATCAAAAAAACCCCAAGAAGAACCACCAACTTGAGGGATTACCACCAACCCAAACCCCGAAATACAAATCCAAACCATGCCCAATACATAGCCAACATACTCCAAACGCAACCCTAACACCCGAACTCAATTTCATGAAGAGAGATATGCTTCTACCTGCAAATGGTGAGACCACTGAGAAGAGGTCATTGGGGAGGAGGGAGCCACTATGACAAAGGTCGTAGGGGGGAGGCCGCCCATGTGAGAGAGTTCGTCAGGGAGGAGGGTGCCGCTGTGGGAGAATTCGTCGGGGAGGAGGGTGCCACTGTGAGAGAGGGATGAACGGTGAGATCATCAGGGAGATCGTCGGGAGGAGGATACGTCGTCGGGGAGGAGGGATGCACGATGATAGGGATGCGAACCAGGGGAGGAGGGGGAGGGCTTTGGGGAAGAGGAGACGTTGTTGGGGAGGAGGTCTGTGCGGGATAGGGCTGCGAATCGGGGGAGGAGAGGAGGGTTTCAGGGAGGAGGGGACGTTGTCGGGGAGGTGGGAAGCGCGGTTATAGGGGTGTGAATTGGGGGAGGAGGAGGAGGGCTGCGGATCGGGGGAGGATGAGGAGCCCGATACAGATTGAAAAAAATGACGTTCGTGGTGTATTATTGATTTTTCCACGAAGATGGAATTTAACCGTGGAAATAAAAAAACTATAGCCACAAACCTATAAAACCATGCCTATAGGTCCGTGGATATTGCAAAAATTTTTAGTAGTGACATCGTATAAATTTAATTAGGTACATAATACCAAACATGTCACAAAGAGTGAAATTTGTCACAGAAACCCGTACCTTGTCTAAGATTCAGCATTTTAATGCACCTAACTTATTGAGAAATCAAATTACATTTATTAAATATCCTCTTAAAACCCTAATTATTCTATATTTAATCTAATATGTACTATTTATTATCATAATATATTTTTTATTATATATTTGTTTGTTATTTTTTTTATAGAAATTGAATTCATGTCGTCTTATTTTGGAAATTTTAGTAATTAAAAATTATATTTTTATAATATTATTTATGATTAATATAATCATTCCATAACCAAAAAATAATAATTAAATTATTATTAAATTTTAATAACATTAGTATTTATGTTCCTATAGTCATCCATGATTGATTTTTATAGTAATATTCTTGTTGGTGGTTAAACCAACCCAAACATGAACATGCTATATCTCGTTGGGTGGGTATGGTTATGGAAGTATATAATATCATTATAATATATAAATGATGATATTAATTATATTTTTTTGGTGAATCAGATTTTAAGTGGTTTTGATAAATGAATAAAATTAATTTTAAAAACGTAGAAATATTACTTCATGGAGACGGTAGTCTTTACAACATACTAATATCATTATTTTGTCTGTCAAATTGGATAAAAACGAATAAATAATATAATATACATTAATATAATAATATTTCTGTATAATAATGATACTTTTTTATTATATTACCATGATTATGTTAGGTTTAGAAGAGGAATATAAAAAAGAAATGGTAAGGAGTAAGTAATACTCACTTTGGTACCTAGAACATTCTCATGAAAACATCCTTAGAAATGAAGGGCTTGGGATAATTAATTTAGACCATATGATTATATGTGGATAAAAATAGAAAATTTTATTGAATTAATTTTAAGTAATGGGTGTGGAATAAAAGGGTGTAAGTGTCCCCTATTATAATTGAATAAAAAAAACTTTTGATAAAACCATTTAATATTTAGTTATATCATTAAATTATTCAAGGGAGAAATACTCCAAATAATTTAAATCATGGAGTTTTTGATGATATTTGGATGATAAATCCTCAAAAAAAAGTATACTAATTTTTTAAATCACTATAATTACATTTGGTTATATGTTTTTTATATTTACCTTTTTTGTTTTTAAATAAGAAACTAGTTTTTAACTATGTAGTGTATTCATTAATAAAAAAAAGTTAAAAATTTTACCAAATTTGGGTATGAAAAAATTAAATTTAATCTCTATTTAAAATAATTCAATGTTTAAATATGATAAAATTAACATCTAAATGTTAACCTTTTCTATATAAAAAATAGTTTTTATAGAAAAATGGTGACTTAAACATTATTTGGACTCAACTTTATTTTGGATTCGTTATAAATTAAATGAGTGTTTTCATAATTATATATATTTTTTATAAATAAAATTAGATTCATTATTTAAAATAGGTTATTTTAACTGATTATATATAAATTACTCAATGTTAACAAAATAATTCATTGAAAATAACATTTTTACCATTATTATGGTTGTTAACTTTAATCTTACTAATCAAAATTTTCTAGCCAAAATTTAAATTAAAATAGTAAAATAATATGATCATATTGATATTAAATATGAAATCCATTTTTATATATTTAACTTCTCTAAGTGATGGGAATTAATTTTTAATATAAGTGAATAAAAAGAGTTTTTAGTGAAAAATATTATTTAAGTTTCAAAAAATATATACATGGGTTTTATAAAAATTAAATAATAATTTTAAATGATTTATATTTATTTTAAATATTTAATTTTTATATAAAAATGTTTCAAAAACATTTAATTCATTTTATATTTTGATAATTTTATAAAGGGATAGTTTTTAACAAAATTGGTATTTTTTACTATTCATAAAAAACTAATTATTTTAGAAAAATCCTAAAAAATAAACTTCATAAAATATTTTTATTCCAAATCTATGTATAATTTTCATTTTTTTCATTTTCAAATTTTGGAATTTATAAAATAAAGTTTTGAATAAAATCATAAAATATAATGAAAAACTCAATTTTTTTAGAAAATGATATTTTAATGTTTTAACTATTATTATTTTTATTTAATATAATTTAATAACTAAATTGGTAATAACCAATTATTAATATAAATCATAATTTATCACAAATAAACATACATTTCTTAAAATAGAAATCTATATCACATAAAATGACTTTTTAAAAAAAACATTTCAAAACAATAAATGATATTATTAATCATTTTATGTTAAATAATTGGATTTCCTTCATATTAAAATCATGAATTATTTTATTTATACACATATTTCATAATGTAGTTACTCATATTCATTCTTTCCAATTAAAATGTAAGACTTTAATTGTCATACTTAAATACTTATATTTTTTATCTAAATATATCATGGTTTCATTTTTGTTTGGTGTTGCGTATAGAAAAATCTATAGAACTAATTTGGATCATTTAAAGGTGTTATGATTTTAAAATATTGATTTGTTACATTCATCCGTTCTTTAATAAATTAAATCCTCACAATTTGACTCATTAGATTAGAGCAATTTCTATAGGGAACTCAAAATCTACCACACACTACTAAATGATCATGGGTTCATTTAGGATATGGAATAATATTTACCTACAAAAAAAAGTTTATCACATTATAAATAAATCTAACACATTCCAAATATTAAATTTAATTCAAATAAGGAAAGAATATCATGATCCATTAGGAATAATATCCCACATAAATTGAAAATGATTTATATGATAATCATACCAGAAGGAATTTTTTAATTAAAAATCAATATCTAGTAGTTAGAAAAAACATAAAAAAACCTATAAACATATAAAATAGAGGTAAAACTAACTATCCACTAGATTATTAATATCTTTATAGGATTTTCCTTATTCATATGGTTGTTGGTGACTATTTTCCACGTTGGCCCTTGGATTTGGACATTGAGCCACATAATGCCCAACTTTCATTCAATTAAAGAAATATATTTGTATAGCTCCCATATTTCCCTTAAACTTGTGAATTTCAGGACCTTAATTTCCAAAATCATAACATTTACCAATCCCTTTAATTAAATTTACCCCATGCTTTATTCAAAAATTTTAAGATGTAGTAAATTGAATCTTATTTCCTTCATCATCTTTATCACGTGAATTTAAATGAGATTAAATCCTTATATTCTTCGGTGTGTTTGGGATTTTAACTGTGATAACACTATTAAACATATTTTTTAACAATTGTTTTGGGATAATTAAAATATTTCCCACTATATCCCTTATACCGTTAGGTTTTTCATTGGGTCAGTCTCCACTTCGTTTTTGACATTTATTATTAACTTGGATCCTTTGATCTTCATCTATCATTAAAACTTAAAGAGTTAATATTAGTGAACATAATTATAAGATAATTATCATAAATATACATAAGAAATTTTAACCTCAAGATGTATCACTTTATAAATCTACCATGATAGCCTATAGTTCTTACAATTAAACTTGTATCAAACTCAGTTCAACCTAAATCACTCTTATTTTACCCAATAAAATTATTAGTTCTACCCAGGATACTATGATTTTAGTTATATTGTAATTCCTAAAGTAAGCCTCTAAGTAGATATCCCAACATACCCTAAACTTTCATAAAATATATAAAACAAAGAAAACATTGAAATATATTACTTCAAAGTATAAATTATCCTTTATAAAATAAATATCATATCAATTAATATATACCTTAACTTATGAGTTTCAACATATAACTATATATTATATATGGAATCATTCTTATTATGTTATCTAACCAAAACATATTTAAACACCCCATAATTGTTCATAAAGATAATTTTAATTATCTAAATCATATCTCTCCCAAGTGTCAAACTAGGTGTACAATTAGGCATATTTATCGTGAACTGGATGATGATCGAGTTAATAACCAATATTCCCCTTTCGGAGTAATTACCCCTAGGTACATATGTTTGAGAGCCTATATCCACATGTAATATCCAAAAAAAAGATTAAATTTTAAAGGTTATCACAGAATATCTACTTTAAAAAAATTATAATGTTACCCCACACATACATCTCTTTCTTAGACATATCCTTAGTGATTTCAAAAAAATATTTTATCTTAACTCCTCATATAAAATATGTATTATTACCTTACTGTTAAATCATATACCATCCTAATGATTTATCTATAAATTTTAAATTACTATCAACCTTAACTTATCAACCATTATATTAATCTCCATAGATATATTAATCTCTAAATTTTTAAAAATCTTAAACTAATAACATTTGAAGTACCTCAGATTTTCACTCCAAAATTTGGTGCCATAAACACAGAATTTATATACTCTCTTTGATAAATTTAATAAAATTATTGTTTTAAACAACATTAATTAAAAAAATCAATGACAATTAATGCATCTCTTATACACCAAAGATCATTTTAGTTTTAGATCTTCTAAGAATTAAAAAAATAATCATAAATTAACAAATATTATATCCTTTACGATTAATAGCCATTTACCTAAAATAAAGGAAAAAAATTAATTCATGATAATTCTTCAATTTACCACAAAAAAAATTTATCCACACATGTTATCCATCTAAAAATGTCTCATTTACTAGTTTTCATCTTAACCAAGGGAATAGAAACATATGAGAAGGGGTGAGCTCAATCACTTGGTAAGGGAAAAATATAACTAATGATTTCATTAACATAATCATAATATAAATAATATTATATGAATAAATATTATTAATAATTCGTTAATAAACTAAAATTGAAGGAATTATATATCCATGAAAATAGAAGAAAACAAGGATAATATGAATCTCATACTGAAGTAATGCATGATTTCAGAAATCAAAACATGTTTTCAAGGCCATGGACCAAGCACTATAATGATGTGGGGAGAGGTATACCTGAAAAATCAATTAGTTTTTTCTGATGATACATATCGATCCACTGAGGGGTTATATAATTCTAAGCCCTACCGATCACCTAATTAAGTCCAATACATTCCCCAATAGAGTCAAGAATACATTTTACACATTTCCCTAAATAAACTTTAGCTGAAAAAAAACACATATATCTATATAATAGAAAATATATATTGTTAATATATAATTATCATGCATCAATAGTTAATAATCATAAATACTATCACTACTACCCAATCTAATAAATAAACCTATTTTATTAGTGAACACTCTCTAATCTGAATTTTGTAAAATGATATTTTCATACCATAAAGGGTAACGAGGATACAATTAAGTAAATTTTAGAATAAAATGATCATAATACTTGAATTTAAATAATATTTATGGTTTAAAAAATAATATATACATATTTAAACAAAGTAAATACATAATGTTGTTGATATAAATGAAAACACCCATTAAAAACTAATTTTCCAAATGGAATCTTAAAATAAGGAATCAATAATAAAATTGTTTGATACCATGAGTTCAATCCCCTAGATGATAAATATATATCGTAGATGATAAAAATGAAAAATAAAACCTATTAGGGAAATTACTCTGAAAAATGACTATGTAAAAGGATGAAAAAACATAAAATCGATTTTGGAAATCATTTTTAAAATTGATGTAAAATAAAAATTTAAATGTCACTTTCAAAGGAATCTTTTGAAATAGTGGCGTGAAACCTTTTGAAAATATATAAATTGTAAAAATAATTTCCAATAATGGATCATTGAAAATATATAAGGTTTATATTGGAGACAATATTACAGTTAGATAAAAACATATTTACCTAAAATTGAAAAAACTTTTTATTATTTCGAAAATACCTTTTTTCAAAACTCACTTTGTAAAAGGAGTAACAAAACATTATTTGGTATCATATTATAGTTTTCCTTATAGAGGTATATAAATTAATATAAAATTAAATATTAGGGTTGGATAAACTAAAAATGGAATAAAAAAATTATAATAAAATAATAAAACATAAATACAAGTGATTTGAATAATAAATATCCACTATTTGAAAAATTATCATTGAAGTAAAAAATATTTCAAAAATGTGTATTATGTGGTAAAAATGTATATTCATTTATATAATTATATTAACACATAATATAATTAATTTTTAGAATATAACCAACTTTTAAGTCGAATAGGGTGATCATAACACAGTGAATAAGGATTGTGTGACCAAAATGCCTTCTATATAGGGGTAACAATTAAGTCAAAACATATTTAAAAAAAGAACTAATTAAGATTAGTATTTTTAGATAATAAAAAAATGTGATAAATTTTCATCCATAGGTAGTGAATTAACCATTTAAAGTAAAACATGGTGCATAACATAAATATGTCTCAAGGAATTAATGTTTGAGAAAAAGAACTCTAACGACTTGAGTTAAATTTTAATCAAAACCACTAGAAAGAGAGAAGATGTAATTGAACCAGAAAATATATTATTAAAACATAATTTATGAAATATTATCTTATATGGGTTTTATATGAACCACATAAATTAAATGAGGTGTATAATACCAAACATGTATCAAATAGTGTAATCCAAGACGAAAACTCATACCTTGTTCCAGATTCATTTAATGTATGTGCCTAAATTTCTTAATAACTGAATTAATTTTATTATATATTATCTTATTAAACTTTTTATTCTATATTTATTTTAATATCTAACATTTAGTATCATATGTTTTTTATTTATTATATATATTTTTCTTATGTTTTCATAAAAAATGAATCAGTGATGGATTATTGTTGTAATTTTATCCATCTAATATGATATTTAAATAATAATTTAAATAAAAAAACTTCAATTAAAGAACTATAAAAATATATTTTATTTATTATTGACTTATAATATCATTATTATTTATGTTCCCATAGTCACACATGATATGGTTTTATAACATTATTCAAGTAGGTGTTTAAACCACCCTAAACACGAACATGCTATAACTTTATGGGTGAGTATGGATAAGGAAGTGTGTAATATAATTATAAATCAAGAATAATGACATCATTTAGAATTTTTTATTTTTTGTGAATAATTTTTTATTTTTTTGTATGATTAAATTAAAATAATGTGAAAAATGAAAAATTTTTACTTCGTTGGAGCAGCAGTGTGCACAACACATGATAAACGTTCTTTTGATTCTATAATTGGATATAAATGTATAAATAAAGGTTTTTTTACATTATTATAATAAAATTTTATTATAATAACGATACTTATTTTATCATATTACCATGTTTTGGGTAGGTTTTGTTGAGAAACATTAAGAGGAAATGATAAAGAGTAAGTAATAGTCACTTTGGTGCCTTGAAATTTCTCATGAAAATATCCTTGAAAATGACAGTAATAAGAAAATGTGATTGAGGCCAGATGATTATGAAATTGATATAGGATTATATATGTATAAAAATTGTTATGTTTTAGAAATTAATTCAGAGTAATGGGTGTGTCATGAATTGGTTGAAGTGTCCTCATTTATACATGAAAAATGTGCATTTTTGTGAATAACCATTAATTTTGAGTGAAATCAATACACTATTCCGGGATAAAGACACAAAATATTTACAATAATGATTTCAAGGGTGATATTATTCTAGAAAAGATCAAATAATTATATCCACTCTTTTTTTAAACATGTTAGAAGTCATTTGTTCTTAGGTTTTCACTTTTATATATTTTTTGTTTTTACCTTTGTTAGTAGTTTTTAACTAATTAAATTATGTTTGTATAAAAACAGATAATATCCTATATTACAAAATTTGGGTGTGATGAACCCAAATTTAATATCAACACAATCTAATTTAATTTATAAATAATATAAAATTAACATCTAATTAAATTATATATATATATATATAAATAGTTTGTAGTAAAAAATAGTGTTTCACCCATTATTTTCCCTTAATATTATTTATCAATGTTTAGAAATTATCTGTTTGTTAATATAATTATATAAGTTTTTAAAAATTATATTAGTGTAAAATTTTCAAATAGGTTAATTTAAATTATTAGATAAAAATTACATAATATTAATAAAACAATTCTTTGAAAATGAGAGTTTTAACATTATCATTGTAATTAAATTTAATCTATGTTTTCACAATTTTATGACCAAAATTGAAGTTCAACTTATTAAATAATATTAAACATTTTATCTAAAGTCTTAAATCCACATTTATATATTTAATTTCTATAAGTTATAAAAAATAATTTTTAATATAAGCGAATAAAAATAGTTTTTAGATTAAAATACTAATTAAGTTTTCAAAATTATATAGATGAGTTTTATAAAAACACTATAATTATTTTAAATGATTTTAAATTATATATAGATATATATTATAATGGAATCAAAAATTAAACAAACAATTCTTGAATTATAAAAAATTTATAAAATTTATAAAATTGACAATTTTTAGGGAAATTGTTAATTTTTCACTATACATCAAAAAACCAATTATTTTAGAAAAATTATATAACATATATTTAAAAAATAAAGTATTTATAATAAATTATGTTCATATTTTTATATTAAAAATTCTAAAATTTATATATTCAATTTTTGAATAAAATCATTCAATAAAATGAAAATACATTTTCATTAGAAAATGATATTTTCAAATAACAACTCCTATTATTATTTTTCAATTCATTCACAAAATAAATTTTTGTTAACTAATTATTAATATAAAAGAAAATTTATCATTATTAATTATTCATTTCATTAAGTATAAATACATATTTCATAAAAATTTATTTTTTATAAAAATACTTCCCCAAAAAATAAATGGTTTTATTTGTCATTTACCTAAAATAATTTAAATTAATTAATATTAAAAGTATCATTTTTTATATTTATATATATATTTTGTAAAAATATTAATCCAATTCATTCAAGTTAAATAAATAAATGGGTTTTAAAGTTTGTACTTAAGTATTTATATTTTATATAAATATATCACTTTTTTTAGTTTAATGTTGTGTGTGGAGAAAGCTATCAAAAATTTTCCCAACATTAAAATAATTAATATATTAAAATATAAGGGTATTATATTATTTTCCCTTTAAATAATTTACATCTAAATAATGTGACTCAAAAACTTAGCTAATTTCTATTAAGAACTTATAATTAACCATATACTAGTAGATGATCATGGGTTTATTTAGGATGTGGAATTAGTTTTATCTCTATGAAAAGATAATAATAAATTCTTTATGAAGAGATATTACCCATTCATAATTTCACATAGAATTCAACTAAGGGAAGAAGATTTAGATCTATTAGGAATGGATTCCTCCAAACCATGAAAATGATTTATATGATAAGCATATCACTAGGTGGCTTTTTATTAATAACTCAATATCCATTAGTAGGTTAAAACATTCATGAAATTAAAAACTAGAAAATCTAGAGTTACAAATCACTTTCTATTACATTAATAGTAGTTTCATATAATTTTTATTATTTTTGTCATTATTGGTGGCTATTTGCATTGGTGGACCTTGGTTTGGGGAATTATGTCATGTAATGCCCAACTTTCACACAATTGATGCAATCAATTTTTATAGATTCTCTATTTATCTGACACTTTTGAGTTTGACAGTTTCAGGACATGACCCATGATAGGGAAAGAGAAGTAACTACCCTAAGCCCACCTCAATAGTCAAGGGGCTGGCGATTTGCGCCAAAGGAAAAAAACTATGGGAGGCCTTTTACTAAGAACCTATAAATACACACATAGCCAACTCAATGAAAATAGTGTAGAGAGAAAAGAAAACAAGTTGATACACTAATATATATAAACCAAAAACATGAATCGACCTCTAAACAGTACAAGGGAAGAAAAGTAAACTAAAAGGGGAATGGAAAGAATAAACACCCAAACAGAAAAGTGCCACAACCCACAATAGATGGAAAAATAAAACATTTGAGAGAGACCTTCTCCAAAATCCCAAGTCATGACCACTACTCGCGGTCCAAGAACTCATTATCCCTAGATCCTCTGAAGTCCCAATCAACCTTTCTATCATCTTTAAGGGAACACGAAGTGTGCACAACGCCCAAGCATGAGTGAGTATAAAAATACTCAGTAGGATACCCTAAAGGCTCAAGGGAGAAAAAATAGAAGTACTGAACATGGGAGTAGTGGATAAAAAATGTACAGTAAAAGGATTCCTCAATAATCCAACCATGATAATCTATACATATAAATCATGTGGAATACCCCATGTGTCTTTGTCTCTCCTAGAAGGAGAGTAACCAAAACTCAATGAGTGGGCACTGTAAATAGGCAATATATTTACTCAATCAAGAAACTCAAATGAGTGTGTAAGGGGAACTCAATATCATAGCTCATCCCAACAAAGTTAGTAGCCAAGAGTCTCAGAAGTAACCCCCATAAATGCCTAGCATCCCACATGTCTGATTCAAATGTAAAGTCAAAGAGGGATCAATCATTACACCATGATATTATCTGATTCGGGTGAGTTTGTCTTGACTGTATGGTTTCAGGTCACATCACAAGGACATGCCTTGGTGGGAAAATTGTCCCTCTTCCTTGAGAGTCCAAAGGTACATCAAAGACTGCCTCATCACTATGTCACACAGTCGAGAGATTTCAAAGTGATTGTAGAGGACTCACACCCTAGTGTGTAAGGGGGATTCCACTCTAATAGTCATCGTAGAGGACACACACCCTAATGCTTCAGGGTGATTCCACTCTAATATTCACTATAGAGGAACCACACCTTGATTTGTTAGGGGTATTCCACTCTCTTAGTTTCAATAGAGGACCCACACCCTGATGAGTTAGGGAGATTCCACTCTAAACTGCCCATAGAGTCCAATTTCCAGCCTGAATGGTGGTATGTCTAGAACTACTATGGCCATCCCAGATGTATGGTACCTCTCGGTAAGCACCAAGGAACACGAGCCGTCCCTGCTAGATGATACCTCTCAAAAAAGCACTGCTACAACAATCAGGAATGCCACAGTCTAGTCCCACTGGAAAGTAAGCCCAGTACAATTCTGGTGATCATTCTTAATCACTGTCATCATCGAGCGTCTCTTTTGAAAAAAACATGCAGGATACGATACTCACCAGCCAAAATCTGAGTAAAAAAAGAGATGCGAGATATAGAAGATTCGTAAAGTGGTAGATGATGTGTGTGGGTCCCATAAGTCATGTGGCCTTGCCTCATCGTCTGGTCGGGTACCTAACCATTATTGGGTACAAAACTACGAACAAGTACCCCTAGGTGTGCTGACTTACACCCAGAGTACTTGAAACACCAAGTCAAAAGATTGAAGAGGGCACAACACTTTTCATTGATCCAAAGGGAAAAAATCCTATTTACTCTAATACACCACCTCAAACTGATCAAGGACATTTGACCACATATCTTTATACATCCTTTCCACACTCACATGAGTTGAGTTTTACCCAATACATGGGATCTCTTCAAACAAATCAAAAGGATATTCCCCTGATATTGTTTCCATGTTTTCACATTTGATGAGATCACGAATAAGGCCCTGCAATTCTAAATGGATCGCACTGTTATGATTATTGTGGAAAAACATGCTTGATCGACTCTTCATTCACCACAAATAGTCATTTGATTAAAAATTCTCAAGTCAGTGAATTGTGCTCCAAATACATCTGGTGCTGTCCATTCCTTGATCCCAAAACAAATTATATGGATCGTGGCATTGCGATCCTCATGGAAAAATATACAGAATGAAATACTCATTTTTCAAAAATGGATACCTGGTGAAAATCTTTAAATTCACCGCAAAACATGAAAACTGGGCCTCATGAGGCCCACACCACACTTTCTATTTAAGCACCCAAAATTGGTCTTGAAATGTCTACCTCAACTCCAGGGTCACAAGGACTCTGATGGCGCATCAATCAGACGTCGTATGCAGAGGTACAGTCCGATAGAAGTTTCCTGAATATAAATAATTATATTATTATTATTATAATCAAAATTTTCATATCACCAAACATCATGCCTGAAACAAAAAGTTCCAAAAACCACCTCAAATGGTCCATCTCAACTCACAGATCGTGTTGCCATAGAGGGCATGCGAATCAAAGGTCCACATCATAATATACGAGTATTTAAAGTGTTTTGGCCTAAACTAGGCATGTCCAGACCCCATCCTCTTAGGATGCCCTACCCCACCCGACCTAGTATAGATCACCAGCCCATGGCCTAGCCGCGGGTCTAACACATTCTTCCACAGATCATCCCAACAATGGGTCTCACGACCTTCTTGCCGGCAAGTATCAACCCTCGTGCCTGATTCTCCTCACTACTCCTGCATTAGAGAATGACCCGCATGATGTGGTTCTTGTCCCCTAGTTGCTACATTAGAGACCCCGCCTATTCGACATGCTTACTTTCTCACTTCCTAGTTCTGATCTCCAGCCATGACTACGCTCTACCGAGCTCACCCTATCGATAACTCCTCTACCCAGCCTCAGCTATGATGAACACCTCTAGCCGCTCCCGACCTCCGTCGACCATGGATGACTATAACTCCTCCAAAATGTGCCCCCACTGCTGACTTAATTTTCCGCCTCCATGGCCATTACGTGCCGCTGCCATCCACCGTCACTAGCCACCCACTAGTAGATCTTCTGCACAACATATTGAGGCCTCCAGTGTCCTAGTTTAATATCAGAAAATGGATTGATGATCCCTACGATGATACCTTCATAGAGTTGGCCTTTGCTTGAAAATCCAATGGGGGATTGATGTGTCCTAAAAAAGAGCGTCAAATATCCATGAATAATGATCAAAATTTTGGATAAAACTTGGGTTTTAAACACAGATCGATTGTCATGTTCATGCGGCTATAGGTGATTGATAAACCGATGAATATTTTAAAACAACATATGAGGGATTACCAATTTAAAACTCCAATCGATGGTAAACAAATGAAGAATCCTACCTCGTTGGATCTATTCATCATTGATGATGTGCCCGCTGCAATCCTACTTCGATCAGTTTAATTTTCATTCTTGATCCACCCTTAATCTATTTAAAAACAAGGAGAGAGATAGGGGATAAAGGATTTTTAGAGAGAGAGAGATAGAATTAAGGGATAAATATACTTCGAATTCCTAAACATCTATTTATAGAATCCCCAGTCAACGCAAAAGTCCAAAATTATTGTGCCCCCTCATCTTATGTCATTCCTAGGAAAAATAGAACATTCCAAACTCAATTAAGGTCTCAAATTTCCAATTTGAGTCCCTGTTCAAATTTTATTTCATTTTGCGTTCATGATAAAATAATGAATTTCAATTATTTTATTTACGGTTTTCCCCTTGGTGAATTTTCTCACAGAAGCCCCATGCCGACAAAAGTTAAACCCCACCTATGATAAATGACACATTACAGACTCAACTATGGCCTCATATTTCTGATTTGATCTGTTGTTTAAGAGATATCTCATTTATGTCATGTGCAAAGTATAAAAACACTTAATATTTTTTAAAATTTATTCCAAGAACACCAGGCCTCAGAATTGCAGGCCGTCTCAACACCTAGCTCTGAAAATATATATACAAATATTCCAAAAGTATTAAAAGTCAAACACTAGGTCTCTACATAATTCCCTCCTTCAGTACTGTCATCCTCGAAAAGAAAAACAAGGGAAAACTACTCGGGTTACTAAGCCCACACATGGATCTCATGCTTCAAGAAAAACCTACATGTTTCCATGTGGGTATAGGAAACAAACCAAAGGGACAATATTTTATCTTATGGTTTTCTCCTTCCAATGACATGTGTAGGAACACACATGTACCCCTTCAGTTGCGACACGTGGAAGACATCGTGTACCCACTCCAGCTATCAGGGGTGCTTTAGGGAAGTAGGCAACCTTACCATCTCTTTGCATGGTATCAAATGGACTGAAGAAACTTGGGGAAAATTTTTCCTTCCCAACCACACATTTATATCCCACTTCTCAATCAGAATCATTTCTTGTACCTAGAGAAAGTTCTCATGATTCCCACCTTTATAATATCTATCTAGTGAAACATCCTATAATATAGGGTGATGCATGATTTCACAATTGATGTCTAACAAACGAAACTCACTTACACGCTCGGGAAGCAAAGGAGTTAGTACCATCGACCAAATTTTTTTTACCCTCCCACTCTACGCAGACCAGCTATAGGGAAGCTAACTTCATTGAAACATACTGCACTAGGTGAGATTGGGACTTTCAAATAAGAGAATCTAGTACAATTTCTACCCTTCTCATAGTATAGACTATCTCGAAGTCATATTCCTACAGTAATTTCAACCAATGTCGTGACCTCAGGTTGAAATCTCTCTGTGTGAAGACATACCAAAGTCTCTGGTGGTATGAACAAACAACCAAGCACTCTCCCAAATGGTAGCATTTACACATTATCTGGGTGAATACTACCACTGCTAGAACTAGATAGTGAGTCACATAGTTCTTCTCATGGAGTCTCCATAACCTCAACATGTACTTGATAACTGTAGTGTCAAGAATTGACGTTGTGCACACAATGTACCAATGAATAGGGAATGTATGTAAACTCTTCCAATTTTAAGAGGAGAGACACAAAAAGCATGCGGCACACCAGAAATGTCCTTTTCCCTCCTGGAAGGTGAATAATCCCAAAAATAGGGACTATGACGATCCCACTAGTGGAATTTCAAGAAAAAGGAGGTCAAGTAGTAAAAACACCCACGAAAATGCTAGGAACTACTCTAAAAATCCATCGCACAAACTCTCATTGAACACATGAGTCGAAGGGACTATTCCACCACACCTCGATAGTATCCCCTTTGGGAGGAACCGAATCGTCCTCATACTTTTTTGTATCACAAAAAAGAATCTCAGGGGGGGAAGGACCCATATTCTTCACTGAACATCAGCAACATAGGGTTATAGTGATGACCTATGTCACCATGGTAAATAATAAGCTAGGTGTAACGCCCCGACCCTAGTTACCCAGAGTCGGTGCATTATTACATAACATTGGCATGATCATGAGAAAGATCAAGTCTCGAAAGACCGATTAGTTTAGTAGCCTTGGAATAACTAGATACATCCATAAATTTTTACATTACATCATAAAAAAAACATCTTGTCTTCATATCCCCTCATACTATCCCTGCAGGTCATTCATAAATTACTTCTTCATAATCCTGGGAAAAAAAACATTGAAAGGGGTGAGCTCGGATGCTTAGTAAGGATAACATTATAGCAGAAGCTTTCATAAATAAGCATAAACACTTAAGGCAATTTATAACTAAAACAAAAGCCTTTTAAACTTGAACTTCAGCATAAAATGGCAAAGGTAAAATGAAATAATGCCATTTACTTACTCACATGGATATTCTACTAGTCGAATGATCACATGCAATATCAATAACCACTTTCATAATGATGGAATGCATAATGCCAGACTATCATAACCACATAGCCAAGGCCTCGTGCCAAGACTACAAATAAGATTTTGCCAAGGCCTTGTGCCAAGACACTAGTTTGTCTCATGAGACCTACCGATGCATCGAGGAGCTATAGCGGGCTCCACCCGTCACTTATTAAGTCCAATGCATTCCTCATATGAATAGGTTTAAGCATAAAATAAACATTCGTATTAAAACTAGCATACGAAATGTCAATACTTTAACCACAAACCATGAATGGTATAAAAATAGAACATCCAAAGTCAAATATAACTCATTTGATACAATATGGAAGATTGTATTGTATCACATTAACCTCTATAATGAAGGATGTTGACATAGACGAAAATAATCATCAAAACTATTTGAGAGAAATATCCCCCTTTTCTTGAAAACATTTAAAAGTCACACTATTTGTCAAGAAGCCATTTAAAAATAGATTTTTGATTCAAAGTGTCCCATACCACTTTGAAACTTTTTAAAAGGAGTTTTAATTTATAAAACTTTAATGTCCATATAAATAAATCCTTAAAACCATTTTTAAAACATGGACATTAATGAGCAAGATTTAGAAGAATAAGTCTTTAAAACATTTAAAAATGGTATTTTAGTTAGAGATTCTAACCAAAAGAGACACTTGAATACAAATAATTGAGGTAATCAAAACTTTGTAATATCATGAGAATAAAGGGATTCATGATATACTATGTCAAAGTACATTATATACACCACATAAAAGTGATTTGGTGTATATCAACAAAGAAGTCTCAATGGAATGTAAATTGAGATGAAATCTCTCATAAAGGCCGTATCCTTAGGTTAAGGATAAATCAACGACATAATTATGTGTGACAAATATAAATACACTAAATATGATTGAATATTCAGTGTAAAAAAATCAAAGGATATTCACACATTTTCTTGTAAAAACAACACCAACGAATTGGATGTTTAACTCAACAAATGGTGAATGAGTTAAAATTACTCTTATCAAATTCATATCAATGACTTGAGAATTATCAATGGAGTGATTATGTGTATCAAACTTATATCCACAGGAAGGGGAGTGGAAATTATGACATAATCAAATGAATAGTGATTTCACACATAATCTTGGGGAAATATAATCAATGAAATATGTGTAAAGCCAAATGAGTGGAAATTGAAATCTCAAATTCCCTTATCGATTAGGTAACTTTCGAAAAATACACCCATGAAAGAAGTATCATACCATGATGATGTAAATACCCATAAATTAAAGTATATTACACAATTAATACAATCATGGGCAGTACACATACACCACATGCAATAATTAAGTGGTGAACAATAGAATTCTCACGAAATTAAAAGTGAGATTAGAAAATCCCTTACATTGTACTTTTTCCTTGGTCGATGGTAGGTTTACCTCCTGTATAATGGTGAAATAATTGTTATTGAATAATAAAAGAATCATTTACTTTAATATGATATCATATATGATCTTTTATCATTTATTTGTTAATAATATCTTAGAATTATCGTCATTTCGGGTGTTAACGGGTTCATTTTACTTTATATTCTTTGTTATGTGAGCCATATTCGTTATTAATGGGATGTATATTATTCATATCCAAAATGGTATCAAGTTCTTAAACATCATCTTTAAATCATCAAATGATAATTATACTTGAATGGATACGATGGAGAATGAATCTCATCGCGTTCGTGGAGACGGTAGTCCGTACGTACGCACGAACGCTACTTCCATTTAATTTTTATTTTAAAAGAATCGAATCCAAATGATACATAGGTATATTACTATTCCAGTATAATATAATATTTTATATATGTTACTTAATTTCATTAACACCATCCTTTATACGTTCCATGTGTGGTATGAACGAGTCATATCATTTTAAGGGGGAGGTAGTCCGCACTTCCTCAAATGAAATTATCGTATGTATATACAACATGAAACGAATAATGGTATGAAATAAAATGGAATTACAAAAGCTTATATATAAAATATATATCATTAAAATCATATTTAATTACAGTGCCATCATAATGGCCACCATGAGAGGCGGTAAGATGTATTTGAACAATCATCGTTTCGTGAGGCGTTAGTTTCCCATCCACAGAAACATTATGTTCATCATCCATTAGATGGAGTTGTGTGTATGTGTAGTTTGAATAATTCTTATAACAATATCCTATTATATTGAGGATACTGGTGTTGTTACAAAAGAAAGGAAATAAAAAGAGTTTGGGGGTTGGAGAAGGAAAATAAATGAAAATAATTTAAGAGAAAACGTTACCTTTAATTTAGGTAACTCACTTTGGTTGGAACCAAAGGACTTGTTGAAATGCTTTCTGCCTAAGAGAAAGCTTCAAGGAGGAGGAGAGGGATTTGGGGAGCTTAGTTGGGCAGAGTTTGGACGATCCAAGTGGCTTGAGAGGTGTGAGGAAAAGAGAAGGAGGAGTGCCCTTTTATAAGAGGGGTGAGGGGCACTTTTGGAAAAGCTAGAAATATTAATTTATAATAAATTCATATTCGGTTTCCAAAGGCTCCAAAGTTGACTATTAAAATGTTGAGGTGGGGATAGGTTGAAAAAAACTCATCCAATAGAATTTAGACAGGTTTGGGTACTTATATTAACCTTATCTTTAAGTATTAACTCTAAGTTAATTAGTTTCACTTTTACAATGTCTCTTTGTATTTTTATATAATATGGTTAATAAACTTACTATATACATCCAAGCGACCCCCAAGTGGTACATTAATGATGGACCTATCATGATATAAGTCTCTTGGACTAACCTTAGATTTTTAGGAATTTAATATCAATTAAGAATATAATATTTGTTTTAAGAACTCTTTTATGTCAATTTTGACACTATTCAAAAGTTGATTTTTGTGAAACTCATAACAGATTGATTACTTCGAAAAATGTCAATTAAATCAATACTAATATATCATATTATCCTATAAAATTATTTTAATTCATTAAAAGTTTTATATTATATTTATTTGGGTATTTATAATATCAATTATTTTAATTTTTCACTATTATAGTAATTACTGCATCATCATTGTGTCATAAATAAAATAAATTATTTAATGTATAAAAATTATAAATAAAATATAATTATGTATGAAATCTTTTTATCTTTCTAATTAATATTTATAATCTAAAATCCAACATATATAACCCTATGTAACAATTGTTTTTCTAAAATATATATGCTTGTTCCATTTTTGTATTCATTTTAACTTAATTAAAATAAAGTGTCATTATCACTTACAAGTGGATCCATGGGGTCCCAAAATAGACCCAACGATTCCCATGGTCGACCATGTATCAAAAAATAGGGTTAAGACACGTTTTATGGTAATTTAGTATTATTATAATATTATTTTTAACCCTTATTTACCGGATTTACCCTTAACCATGGTAAATAAAATATTTACCGCAGTAATTATTCAAAATGTCTAAAAACAAAAGTTACCTATTTACACAATTTGAACATCCTGATTCCAAATATGGAATCCAATTTCCTAAATTCAAAACACAGAAGTGGCAGAAATTAATTTAAAATTAATTCCCGCTGTCAAAACAAAAAGCGTGTTTTTAAGAGATAATAACTATCAAAAGATCGACACTTGTTTATGTTCGGTTTAATTGTAAAATTATGTCCAATGACCAAAATTATATTAAATGGTAAAAATATATTCTAAATATACTTTAAAACCACTCAAATTCATAATTTATCACTATTAATTATTTTGATTAAAAAAGTTGTTTTTAATTAAAATTTAGTAATTTTCACTATTCATCAAAATATGAAAGTTATCCGAAAAGTACCAAAATTTCACCTTAGGCTAAATTCGATATTCCAAATCCAAAAATGAAGTCCATTTTAAAATATAAAATATACATAATTTCAAAATTTAGGTATTACTATCCATAACGGTCAGTTTGATCGGTTGTGGTGTGTGTTAAAACTCGAAGTTGCGTACAACACACGCTACTGTTTTATTCAAAGGAAAGCGTACCGTGTAAGCTTGGGATGTTTCATTTTAAATTTTTTTGATGTCCCCATTTAGTTAAAAAGTTTGAAATAATTTATTTAAAAGGGGTTCACTATTAAAATTTGGTAAAACTACAATACTGAAGATGAATTTGTTCTTACATTATGTCTAAGAAACTCATAATATGGATTCTAAAATTATAAGGATTATATAAAGTTTAAAATTTAGTTAATACTATTCATAACCTTTTTTGAACGGCTTGTTTGGTGAGTCATGGTGCGCTTGAACTCGGTGTTGCGTGTAGTGCATGTTATTGAATTATTTTGAAGAAATAACACACTATGAAATCTTGGGGTGTTACACTAGGAGAAAAAAGTACATCATACAGTTTATAACAAGTTACACTTCAAAAAGTAGAAATACATAGGGCATACTTTTTATCATTCTTACTATGAAAGATCATATACATCCAAAGCATGTTTCTTTCCATGGACCTAGCTGCTAGCTTCTTGATCTATATGTGGGCTACCTAGTGGTGGTGGAAAGACATCATAACCTATTCCTCACCACTAATTCCTCCTAATCCTCTACTAGAACCACCTCCTTGGGGACCACCCATATTACGGTGTTGTCTCTATGGTGGTGGTCCACATACTACATGCCTGGTGTTCTCAGAACATCTAGTCTCATAGCCTTATTCCATGTGACCTCGCATGTCACAAGAATAACATCGTCCCTCTCGAGGATGAACCAGTTCCTGAGTACAACCATGAAAAGATCTTCTACATCGAGATATTTTCATTTGATGTCTGGTAGCTACTGAAGATACCTCAACACTATTCCACCCACTCCCTCATCTACCAATATGGTGTCCCTAGAATTGAAATTTCTCTATCACCAGTGTCTGATATTGAACCCCAGCATAGGTGGGGAGTTTTAGGGGTACTATTATAGCACAAATCTCCTTGTAGAGTCCCTTATCAAACTTCTATGCTTGAAAGTAGTTATTATAGATCATGTCCAGAGAGTGGTGTGCAAGGTCTGTGAACCTAGTCATGTATTCAATCACCATAATCCCTCCTTTTTGTAACTGAAGGGGATCTTTAAGTAAAATGGAGAGCAAGCAGTAGGGGTTTAACACCTAACAGAATAGTTTCTGGAAGTCATCTTATGAGAGTTTCATCTCATCGTGTATCTGAGTAACCATGATCCTCCAACATTCAATTTTTCCATTGAAAATGCCAGTTTTCAAATCCACTATTTGATCTTTAGGTTCTCGTACAATCCTAAAGAGGATGACCACCATCTCTAGCCAAACAAATATTTTCTTAGGATTAAGCTCTCCGCGGAACCTCAACGTTCTCTGGATCTAGTACTCACGATGTGCACTCAGCATACGAACATCCTCATCCTACTCTATTGATGCTATGTTATGGTCAATAGGTGGGGGTGCTGCTACCTTCTCGCCTGGAGAAAGGATCTCACATGATGGGTCTGGAATTGGGGCCTCTTCGCTCACAAGGTATTCGTCATGAACTAGAGCTGATATCCTGGATTGATTTTGTTGTGAAGAAATATTGAATGTTATCAAAGAGTATTGTGGTCTGATGAGAATATATATATGTATATATATCATAAACTTTGGGGATTTGACTCAATAAGGAATGTCAAAGGCTCTATATTATATGATGAAAGTACTACTTTTCCCTGCAAAAAGTTTCTCAAGGGTCCAAGTCAACAGGCATGTAATTAGGGTCCTCGTGAATGGATATGTTGGCCTCCCATACCATCACTAGACACCCTTGTCTGAGAGCCGCTCACAAGACACATTGAAATTATTTCCCCAAACCCATCCAAGACCTTTTTAGGGAAACATCCAAACAATGGACCAAGTGTCAAACCACCCCTGATAACAATTTTTCATGAGCCAACCCATGTTGAGCCTCAAGCCTCAACTACCCGAAGCCTGCCTCCATAGGCCAGGGGATGGAAAATAGCGTTGAAGGCACAACAATCTAGGAGAGGCCTTTACCTAAGAACCTAAACACACACATGAAACCAACTAAATTCAAGAAGTGGACAGGGAAAATAATACAATACAAAACACTACTATATATAAACCACAAACATGGATCAACCTCTAAATAGAACAAGTACAGAAAAGTAAACTAAAAGGGACAGGGGAAAAATACAAGCACCACCAAAAATACTGCAACAACCCCGCAATAGGTGGAAAAGTAAAATATCTAGTAGATCCATACTCTTGAATCCCAAATCACGACCACCACAAAGTCTAAGCACTTTGTATCCCTAGAACCTCTAAATTCATGATCAACCTATCTACAATCTGCATGGGAACACCAAGTTTGGGGAAATCCCAAGAAGGAGTGAGTATAAAAATACTCAGTAGTATGCCCTAAAGGCTCAAGAGAGATGCGATAGAATTTTTGAAGAGGGAAGCAATAGGCATAACAATGTACAATAAAAGGAGTGCATCTCAACCAAGCAAGAGAGTGAAGTATACTCATCCAAATACAAGGATCTAGAAATAGTGAGAAGATGAACTTCTCATTGAGTCTTCACTACCTATAGTAAGAGACTAGACTCATACAACCATGAGAATCTAGACATAGAAAGAACATGGCATATCTCATACATATTTTACTCTCTTGGAGGGAGAGTAACCAAAACCCATGGAGTGGGTACTACAAACATGATACACACACACACACTCTCAGTCATGATACCCAAAAGAGTGAGTAAGGGGATCTCCATATCATAGCTCAACCCATGAAATTGAGTAGCTAATAGTCCTATAAGTGACCACCATCTATGCCTATCATCCCACACATTTTCTCTGAGATGCATGTCCAAGAGACTCAATCACCTCATTTTGATACTATCCACTTTGGGCGGGTCTGTCTTGCCCGTGCAATTTTAGGTAGCGTAACAAAGATGCGTCCTAGTAGGGAAAGAATTCATCTTCCTTGAGAGTACAAAGGTAAGTCAAATAATGTCTTATCACTCTGCCACAAAGTTGAGAGATTTCAAACCCAAAGTGGAGGACCCGTGACCTAGTGTGTTAGGGGGATTCCACTCTGATAGTCATCATAGAGGAACTGCACCCTGATGTGTCATGGGGATTCCACTCTGATAGTTGTCGTAGATGACCCACACCCTAATGTATCAGGGGGATTCCACTCTGATAGTCATCATAGAGGACCCAAACCCTAATGTTTCAGGGGGAATCCACTCTTATAGTCATTGAAGAGGACCCACACACTGATGCATTAGGGGTATTTCACTTTGAACTTCCCTTGGGGACAACTTCCCAGCCCGACTGGAGGTAAGACCAGGACTACTATGGCCATCCCTCATAAATGGTACCTCTTAGGAAGTGTCGAGTAACACTGGCCATCCTTGTTGGGTGGTACCTCTCCGGAAGCATCAAGGAACACTAGACATCTCTGATGTATGGTTCCTCTCCTAAAAGAACCACTTTAACCATCGAGAAAGAAACTTCCCTGTCCCACTGAAGTTAATCCTGATACTATTCTGATGATTATGCATGATCATAATCATCAACAAGCATCATCCTGAATTAGGGTAATTCAAAAAATATCTCCCATTGTAACTCAGAATTCACTACGAATGGAACCATCATGTTCGATTAGGAAAAACACTCAGGATAGGCTACTCACGGGCTAAAATCTGAGTCCAAAAGAAAGAGATGAGAGATATAAAAGATTCGTAAAGTGGTAAATAGTGCTTGTGGGGCCCACAAATATTGTGGTCTTACCTCATAACCTGGATGTGTACCTAACCATTATTGGGTACTAAACTATGAACAAGCACCCTTAGGTGTGTAAGCTTGCTCCTAGAATACTTGACACGCCTAGTCAAAAGGACAATGAGTGCACAACTCTCTTTGTTGATCCAGAGGTCCAAAAGCATAATATATGCTAGAAAAAAAAATCCTCAAATGGCTCAAGAACATTTGACCGCATCTCTTCATATATCTTTTCCACTTTCACAAGAGTTGAGCTTGAACTAAGATATGGGTTCTCTTCAATCATGTCGAAAGGATATTTCATCAATATTCTATTCATGTTTCCACATTTAATTAGATCATGACCAATGAACTGTAAGTCCAAACGGATTACACCATTTTGATCCTTCCATAAAAACATGAAAAATCAAATATTCATTCTCCCCAAACAGACATTTGATGGGAAAGTCACAATTCATTGCATTGCCCTCAAAAGATGTCCAGTGGGGCCCTCACATCGATCCCAAAAAAAATTATACAGATCACACCATTTCGATCCTCATGAAAAAACACATAGAATGGAATACTCATTTGTCCCAAATGGGAACCGATGAAAAAGATTCATTTAACCAAAAAATGTGCAAACCAGGCTCACGAGGACCACACAACACATTCACTTTAAGAGACAAAAATTGGTCTTGAAAAGTCTACCTCAACTCTAGGGTCACAATGCCTCTGATGGCACGTCAATAGGATGCCTTATTTAGACGTAAGTTCTGATACCAATTTCCTAAATATTAATAATTATATTATTGTTCTAATCATATGTTTCATTCCACCGAACATCAATCTTGAAAACAAAAACGTTCCAAAAACCACCTCAAGTGGTCTAACATGACTCAAGGATCAGGTCTCTATAGACAACCCACAAATTGGAGGCCCACATCCAAAGATATGAGTATTTAAATGGGTTTGACTGAAACTAGGCCAGTCCGGCGCAAAATGGCCAGACCCCATCCTCCTGGGTTGGCCTACCCCATCTCGTCGGACCGTATCACAAACATGGATCCGACCCATTCTACCACAGCCTGGCACAACCAAATGGCCTATGATCCACCCGTTGACATCGAATGACCCTCATGGTCAGTCCTCCTCACCACTCCCCCATCAACACATTTCCTGTGTAATGTGGGTCATATACCTTGGTCGCTACCTTGCAATCCCATATTGTCTGACGTGCTCGCTGGCTTGCTGCCCAGATCCAGTCACCAGCCGCGACCCCACTCTGCCCACCCCGCCCTACAGATAACTCCTTTGCCCAACCTCAGCTTCGATGAACACCTCTAGTCACTCCTGGCCTCCATCGACCCTGGCTACCTCAGGTGCCTCTGAGCCGCAACCCCTTCCACCACCTTAAACTTCTATTTCCATGGACACCACATTACACCAGTGGAAAATCTACTACATGCCATACTGGCTCCTTTAGTGTCTTGATTTTATATCTAAAAATGAATTGATGATCCCTGTGACGACACCTTAACAATTCTAACCTCCTCTCGATTATCCGACGAGGGATTGATGCATAAGAAAAATAACATTGAATATCCATCAAGAATGATCATATTTTTGGATAAAACATGGGTTTTAAACATGGATTAATTGCTGTGTTTGTGCATACATCAACAATTGTTAAACCAACCATGATTTTAAAATGAAAAATGATGGATTATAAATTTAAAAATCCAATCTTATGTAGAAAAATGGTGAGTCCTACCTCATTGGATCCCTTCATCATTGACGACACGCCCGCTGAACTCTTACATCGATCCATCAATGTCTTTATTCTTTACCCCCCTCAATCTTTAAAATATTAAAGAGAGAGAGAGAGGGTAGAGGGGATTAGTAGAGAGAGAGATATAACCAGGGGATAAATGTAATTATAATTCTTAATGTTCTATTTATAGAATCCCCACTCGGTGCGGAAGCCTGAAATTCCCATCGTACCACATATTATACCACCCCTAGGAAAAACAACCCCATTCCAAATTCAATGAAGGTCTCAAATTTCCAATAAGATTCTTCGTTTGAATTTTATATGATTCTATGTTTGTGATAAAATAATTAATATCAATTATTTTAATTACATGTTTTTCCCTGGGTGACATTACTCATTGAATCCCCACGCTGACAACTGTTAAGCCCCTCCTAGGGTAAAAGGAACATTCCAGACCCAACTGTGGGCTCAGATTTTTAATTCGAGCTACTGTTTAAGAGATATATGGTTTTTATCATGTGTGTATTATGAAAAAACTTAATATTTTTGTACATTTTATTCTGCACTACTAAAAATTTACGCTATAGCCACAGTTTGGAACCGTGGCTATAAGCCCAAAAACCATGGATATAGGGCATTAGACACAGTTCACACTATGGATATAGGGATATAGCCACAGTATGAAACCGTGGCTATATCCCTTACCATTTCATAAAAAAATCCATCCCCCCGGGACAGACCCCATGCACCCCTGGATAGTCATCACAGACACCCATGGACAAACCCCACTTGAACCTGGGACATATCCTCTTGCACCCATGGAGAACCCCCTTGAAAACCACCCTAAACCTTTAGAAAGACCCCTCATGTACCCCAGTACATACCCCCCTACACCCTAGATAGACCCCCCTTGCACCCCTACATAACCCTCTTGCACCCCAAGACAGATCCCCTGCACCCAGGACATACCCCTTTACACCCATAGACAGACCCCCATGCACCCCGGGACAAACCCCCTTTCACCCTGGACAGACCCCCTTCACTCTTGCAGAACCCCCTTTCACCCTAGACAGACCCCCTTGCTTCCTAGAAATACCCCCTTACACCCCCTGCACCCATGCCTTCTTTCACCCCCATCACACCCCCCTTGCAACCCCATTACACCCCCTATCCCCTTGAATACATGCACACACGTGATGGATACCCCCACTACACCCCCCTCCTGGACAACCCCCCCACCTGGACAAACCCCCCCCGGACAGAAACCCCCAATGAACAGAATCCACCACCCCCTGTACAGACCCCCCCTCTGGAATAGTAGCCACCCCTGGATAGACACCCCCAAATACAGACACCCTCCTACACCCCACACATCCCTTAATCCCCCTGTCCCCTTGCATACACCCCCACTGCACACCCCTTACCCCTCCTTGTTGGACCCCCCTGCACCACCCCCATGTTGGAAACCCCCCTACACCCCTAGACAGGAGCCTCCTGTACACATCCCATGCACCCCCTTGTCCCCTTGCATACACCCCCTTATACCCTCCTTACACACCCCCACTGTACAACCCTTCCCCCTGGACCCCCCTACTAGACACCCCCACCTTTCACCCCCTAGAGATCATCCCCCATGGAAACAACACCGCCTTGCACCCTCCCAAACACATCCCTTTCACTCCTCAGTCCCCATACACACACCCCCTTTCACACCCCCACTGCACACCCCTTTCTCCCATGTTGGAACCTCTTGCTCCACCCCTACTGGACCCCCTACGCCCCCTGGATAGCAGACCCCATTACAGATCCCTTACGCCCTCCCACACCCACATCCCCTACAACCACTAGTCTCCTTGCACACTTCAACTGCACTCCCCTTTCCCCCTATTGGACCCCCTTTCACTTCCCCTACTGAACACCCCCAAGACATCAGCCCCCCTCCCCCCGTGACAACAGCCCCCCCAGACATCAACCCCCCTAAACATCCCTTGCACCCCTTGGTCCCCTTGCACACCCCCACTGCATACCCCTTTCCCCCTAGACAGTATCCCCCCCTGGATAGCCCCCCTACACATCCCTTGCACACCCCCACACCCCTTTCACCCCACAGTCACCTTGCACACCCCTTGACCCCTGCACCCCTGGACAACAGCCCCCTACACATCCCTTTCACCCCTGGTCCCCTTGCACCTACCCTCACACACCCCCACTACACAACCCTTACCACCTTGGATACCACCCCCTACCACACACACACACACACACACATCCTTTTCACCCTCAATCCTCTTGCACACCCCACTGCAAACCCCTTGCCCCCTTCTAGACCCCCCTTGCACCACCTGGACAGTAGCCCCCCGAACAACAACACTCCCTACACATCCCATGGACCCTCAGTCCCCTTGAACCCCCTTGCACACCCCCACTACACACCCTTGCCCCCTGGCCACCTTGCACCACCCTTTCTTGACACCCCTCCCCCCACCTTGCACCCCCTGGACAACAAACCCCCCCCCCCCCCACACACATCCCTTTTACCACTGGTCCCCTTGAACACCTCCCAAAAATAACCCATTTAATTATTCTCAAACTAAATGAAATAGGTAAAAAACTAGATGTATGAACAATAAAAAAACAGAAATGATAAAAATATTCTATTTTGAACTCATACATTCACATCTTTCGACTTACACTTATGTTTGAGGGGTATTCGTGCGTACCTATTGAAGAAAATAAAACTCTCTTAATATCACAAAACCTCGAGTAGCGCTGGCAGCAAAATATAGCGTTGGATACATAATGAATACAAGAAATTAGTAGTATTATCTTAGCCTCTAGGAGAATGTTTTTTTAGAAATTTCGGACCTGTTCACTAATAATAAAGGTTTTCATAAATAAGGTACCATGAAATGAAAATTTGATTCACTGAATGAACTAAAAATACATGAAGGTCACCATTGCTAGCCACATCAGATTCCACTTTATTAACTGTATCAAGCATAAGAGGTCATCCAATAAATTTTCAGCTTGATTTTAAATTTTCTAGAGCATGTGTGATGGGATATCTCATATTTCATCCATTTCAATTGCCATTCTGGAAAATGCCAGATTCAAAGAAGAATGACGAAAAGATTAAACGAATTACTAGAAGCTTGCTCCACAAACTCGAACAACTTAATTATTTCACCCTACCCAATTGTACTTGAGATGTTTTAAGAAATATCTCTAAAGACAATTAATAAATAAAACAAAGATGATAAGAAAAAGAATACTCTTTGAAATGTGTTTTTTCGGTAAAATATGTTGCAATGATGGATGAAAAGGCATAGTTGCAACACATGGGATTTTCAGACATGCTAACCCTCCACAAGTTGTGTTGAAGAAGCAGTTCTTAGGACCCTAAATTGAAGGTTAAAATGGAAATGTTTACAAATTAATTTCCTAAAAGATAAATTATTAAGCTACAAGAGAACATAATGTTACGTGCTCTGTAAATGAATACCGCTATATCAAAAGAATGAAATGCTAAGACGTGCTATCGATAGTACCAATTTTATATATGAGAGTATACAACTCTAGTTATATAGTTGGATAAAATGTTCTCAATGATCAATTTATGTAAAACAAACATTAAGGGATTGGGTGATTCTAGATGTCAAATAGACTTAAAATTTATGAAAATAAATCAAGAGTGTTGAACAGTCTTGTTGGTCCTTGACCTAGAGCCACTTATATATTCGAGTTATGAATATCACGTTAATTTTCTACTATGATAGAATTTTAAAAACACTTCTCTATATGTCTTGATACTTTTAATTGACTAAACCTAACTCGTTAGGCTTCATTCCACCATTGGCCACCAAACCCAGATTTCAACCTCCCAAGACACAACCTAGCCCAGTGACCACTTCCTCCTCACCCCACTCCTGTAGTCTTGCTTCTTCATCTCGGCATGAACCTTCCCCTAACCCCTGCACTAGTCCCCAAAACCCCCCACCCCTACACCAGCCCTCTAACTCCCCTACACCATTACTCTCACCTCCCCTTGTACTATCCCCCCTTAAACCAGTCCCCTCCCCCACAACTATCCCCTAACCCCCTCCCTCTTCACCACCCCCTCTAGCCCCATAGCCTACACCAGCCCCCTAACCCCCACCCCTACACCAGCCCTCTTAACCCCCTACACCACCCCACACCCTCCTCTGTACTACCCTCCCCCCAAACCAGTCCCCTCCCCCCAAAACCAGTCCCCTCTCCCCCCCACACCACCCCGACCCCCTAGCCTGCACCAACCCCAAACCCCTAGCCTGCACCATCCCTCAAACAACCCTTCTACACCCCCACCCCATCCCCTATACTATCCTCCCCCCAAAACAACCCTCCCCTCCAAACCAGTCCCCTCTCCTACAACCATCCACTAACCCCCCCCCCCCCCCCCTCCGACACCTCGCCCCAACCCCTAGCCTGCCCCACCCCCTAAAACATTCAAAACAACATTTCAATGTGGGTATTTTTCTGTAAATAGGAGATAGAGACATGAATACTTGAATAATACCAATCCTGAAATGTATTACAATATAAGGAATTCTATACATATTGAATAAAAAATATAAACATACAAGAACAATACATTGCATGGAATTGATTCATGTAAAAATTATAGCAGCTTAACAAACTGAATAAAATGTAAAATAAACATTTTGATTAACAAAAAATAAAAAATCATGATTAGTATGAGAAAAAAAGATCAAATAGAAGTTAGTTCCAGTAGCACCAATCAATATAAATTAGTAAAGAAATCATAAAAAGGGAACTGATATTTTTATGTGCTTTATAGAATTGGAAATAAAGAATCACTATAAAAAGGTTTCTCCAAACACAGTAGAAGAAATGATGTTAACCTCATAAACCCTTAGTGGTATTACAATTCCCCTTCTTCACCTCTTTTTCATCATCAGTAACTCATCATTTTTAATCAAAATATGTTTATGTTTAACAACATATCAATTAAAAAGTTGAACTTTTACAAGTAGAAAATCTGAAGTCGAAATTCCACTTATGAATCCAGCAATGAAAAGTGTAGACCACAGGCAGCACAACTCCCATTTTAAACTCACTATTTATAATAGGTAAATATTCAATGCAAAATGAATGAACTAAAACAGTGATAAAATGAAAGAGTTGGTTTTCCAACCCGTACCCCAAGAAAAAAATTGAAGGTTTAAGATACATTGAAAACAAGATGTGCAATGAGCAAGCACCATCAAGTAATTGAAAGAGGAGGTAAACATGACTTATAATAAAACATCATATAATGATGTTGCAAAATCCACTTTTTCTACTCTTATATAATTAGAAGTGTTTCACTTCATCCACAAAAAGTCATCATATTACTCTCAAACCAACCTGAAAATCAAGTAAATAATAATTTCTCATCCCTCTGTCCAAGTTAATCAAATGAAAATTCAACTTAGCATGATTATATGAAACAGAAATTGAAATCATTTTATCAGATTGGCATTAACAGATTGTCTTTAATAAAAATTTCCTTAATCAAAAGAATGATTCCAAAATGATGGTCAAGTTGCAGCATAAAAAACACTAGTGATTTCTAATTCAATAGGTATATCTG